>CAEFZX010028912.1:0-128572 GCA_903066825.1 Alfaro cultratus
ATTTATTATTAGGCAGTTTTGAAACAATGAAGCAAGTTTAGCAGTAATTCTAGCCTTTAACAGTTGCATGGCTGAATATTTTAATAAGTACCCAGTGATTCACCATGAGGACGCCATGTATCTGCACTTACACTAAATTGAAGAGATGCCTTCCCTGGCTCTCATCAGTGCACTGACACACCATCTCACAGTGTAACTGTTCATGCTTTGAAGAGGACTTCAAAAAGATGATGCTGCAGCATAGATCAGATAAGGAACACAAAGGCATTTACACCCATCTCTGCCCTCGTCAGAGCTGCACACAAGCAGACATTATGAGGGCAATCCACTGCTGCTCAGCCTCTGCTCTACCCACACGGATGCGGCAGAGGAGAGGCGTGGTGTGTGAGGAAGGACCTTGATAGATAGGTGACTCCCATTATCATCACAGCCTGTCATGAGCACATTGCTAGTAGCTGTTTGGCAAGTGCAGTTGTAATTTTACACTGTTACCGGGCAGAAATTACAGATTTGCGGTATGAAATCTAATTGTGTGATATGCCAGAGGTTATAGCTTTTTTTTGTAATGTGATAATGCATTTTATTTCTTCAACTGTATCACATTTAGGACAAATTAAATTTCACAGTCATACATTTCAACTCTTACTGACATATATGGGCAGCATTTATTTAGGATACAGATGGAAGGTTTCCATGCAGTGAGAGGTAGCTAAAATCCGGTTCCCCTCTCTGGCTTTAATAGTCTTTTCCTCTGTCTGTAGCTCAGCAGGTACTTGGCTTTTATTGAAACCAGACTGGCCTCACTTCCCAGACTATCATGCTCTAAGTCAGATACCTCAGAGTCAAGTTGCACCTCTTGAATTTATACCTCAGCCTTTGACCATCCATATGCGTGATAGAAGTGTGGTGCGGGGTGGGGTGGGGGATTTTCATTGAGATTATCGCCTCTTAATCTGAACCATGTGGCTACACGGTTCTCAGTGCAACTCAACCTGCTCCACAGTCCCGTGACTCGAGTTGTCAAGTCTGGCCCCGGACATTCATGTCTTCTTACTCATATCGTTACAACGCTGCAGTCTTGGTTGCTCTGTGTCCCGTCCTGCCAGGCTTTTGGGGGCTCCCCGGTTTGATAAATGGGATTGTGATATTAGTGCACTTCTGTTTCTGAACCAGCAAAACGCATGCACGATTGCGTAAATCAATACAATGACTTCTACTTCCTGGCCATGTGACACTGTTTTGAAGGCCTCTTTGTTTTTGGAGCATTCCTCTGCACTTGTTCAGCCTTTCTCTCTGTTCTTCTATTTTCTTCAAGTAGGACTATGAGCGTGGACATGGAAAAGTTCTGTTTGTCTTATGACTCAAATACCTTTTGATGATGACTACTTGGACTTTTAATATTGTATTTTCTACTGCTGAGCAGTAATATACGATATTACTAAATATTGCTAAAGGGTATATATTAACTCTTGAAATTAACCAATATGACCCACGACCTCTTGGGATTTATCTATATTAATTAGACAAAATTGTATCAAAATGAATATTTGGAGGACATCCTTAATCTCTTTCCTCTGTAACAACACTATCCAACAGCGATGTCAGTAATGCTCTTCTGGAAGAGATTTTAACTAATTCTCTGGATTATGTCATCTCCTCAGCAATCTTAAAAATATCCATTACAGATGATCTTTCGGAATTTTATTAATCCTATTACAGAAGAACAAATAATGCCCATCCCATGTTTTTCCATTAAACTGCTGTGGTTCTTTCAAGCCACTTAAGAACATTCACCAGAGCTAGGAAACTAATGTGAAGATTAGTCTAAATGGATTAAAAAAAAATCTAAAATATATTTCTGTATAAATCAAACTTAAAAGGTAGACAATTTAGAGATGTGACACTACTGAGATTCAAGCTGTGAAAAATAATGTACTCATGGGATTTCTACCTTTGACACAATTGTCTGTAATTGTGTTTATGAGATTGTCAGAGAGAATTGTATTAATAGAGCATTATTATTCCATGCAATATGGTATCTCTGTAGGAGGCCAGCTAATTTTTGAGCCTGGAGCCTCAGTGGGGACCCCCTTCAGATTTTGCCCATTCATTTATTTCCTTCTCTGCTGTTGTGTATTTGCAAACTCATTTGTGTAAGTCGGGAAGCCAGTTTCCTGACGCCACTTAACTGGAAGTCCTCTCAGACTCTCTGGTATTCACCTCAATAGTAACTCTTCTAAAACTTGTGTGTGTGCTTCAGCAAAATAAATAAATTTTATAATTTTATTTTTATTAACAAAATGAACAAAAGAGCCGTTTTATTAAATACATTTAAAACTTAATTGATTGTATAATTTTCATTTGGCCCTTCACCCCTCCTCTCTGCAATATGGTACGCTTGTCAGCCTGGTGATAGATTACATGCATGCATTTGCATGAATTTAGCATGAGTACAATTTTGTATTGTTTGTCAATGTAACAATCCCGAAAATATTTGGAGCCATCACACAAAAAAAAGAAGAACTTGGCATTTAAAGCAGCATCTTCTGCACAGGGTGGAAAAATCCCATTGAGGTTAAGGTTGCTGCCTTTCAACTTTTCTATTATTACAACATGAAGCTCTGGATTTTTTTTTTCATTGTTTCACCTACAGTGTGAAGTTTCTTGTTTTAAGGTTTAAAATGATCTTGAAGATTTTGTGAGAATTATTCTATTTATTGACTTTCCTTTTTGTAATATTTAATGTTACAGTTTGTGTTCTTTTTCAAGGTTTTTGCAATTCTCATCGCTGAAAGCAATCAAACAATTGCAAAGTGATTAATCTTAATTTCAAAATGTCTACCATGCAAAAGTGGGCGCTGTAATCATCTGCCCACTGACCCCTTGATGCTCATATTCAGACCTCTCTGCAGCACCTATTCCTGATGAATAATTGGTCAATCGGACGCATTTCTTACCTGCATCTGATTTGATCTAACATTGGGAGTTTATTAAGGCAACAGAGTAAATGAAAGAATTTGGAGTTTATTGTTAACATTTGCGCAGTGAGTAACAAAATGTTTTTTTGGGGAAAATCTGCAACAAAAGTAGGCGATGTTGCCTAAATAAGGGATGAAGGGTTCATAATTGCCAGTCTTGGAGATCTGAGGTGCGGGGTGCCAACTGTCAGTGCAGGGCTAATGATGACAAATGGCTCTCTATGCAGATTGCTGCAGCAGTGTGAGGGTGCAGCTGAGACTGGAGGAGAAAAGAAAATGCAAGGGGCTTAACAAGCAAAAGCTTGTGTGCACATTTTTTATTGACCTACATGGAAGTAAACCTCCACAACTGGAGAGATGACTTTAAAAATAAAACAGCTTGATGCTATTTAAAGCCACAGTCCGTCAGCCTGTAAGGTATCTCAGTGGTGTTTAGGTCTCTAAGAAATCACTGCGTCTGTAAATATCAGTTCAACACAAAAAAACGAACCAAAGATATTTTGTCACTTTTTAAACCCTTTAGAGGAATTTACTGATGAGATGAATAGATATATGTGTTTTTAGAAAAGTATATAGGCGCCTCTTCTGGGTAACAGAACCAAACTGTTATTAACTTTTTTTTCATTAAACTGCTTTGTAACAAAGGCCATAAATCTGATTTCACTTACTGTGACGTAAGGTTCATGCTAATAAAAGAGCAAACCCGGAGTGCTTCATGGCCAGCTTTCCCCAATTTGTTGCATGAATGGCTTTTGAAAGGGGTCCCTCTCTGTACAAAGGGAGTCTCGTCTTTGTTTGGTTTTGCCCCATCTGTGTCATCTGGTGGTCTTTGCAACGGGGTGGTGTCTCAGGGTGCTCCCCAACGGCGTTGCCAGTTGTTTTATGGACTCGCTGGAGTGGTGCGGGGAGTTCATAAGTTGGCTGGGCCATTGTGAGCTGAGCCCAGCTGACACGTGTGAATTGACTCCAGCATATTGACAGATCATTTCCATTAATGAATCGCTGGAGTCTGTCTTGTTTCACTATGTGATTTACGCCCCTGCTTCATCATCGTCTGAGGTTAGGGTTAACTAATAACACCCTGAATGGCTTAACTCTTAATTGCTGGACGAAGGGAGTTGTTCCTTTTTGCCAGCATTGGGAACTTTAAAGGTTAGTTAAGTGTCAACCTTTTGTTATATACGATCTTATGATAATTTTTAAAGTGCTAAATTACAAGTTCTAGCCAAGCTTGTCCTGATTAGTATGAATTAGCTTCTTGTTTTTAGGAAAATAGAACTTACCATATTAATATAACAACAAAGAAGTCAGAAAGCAATACTCCTCCATAAACTCCATGTTTACTGTATTTAACATCTAGTTTTCAGCAGGAGTTAGTGAGCTTGTTTTCCATTGGATAGTGAGCTGCTTTTGTTTGTAACCACTAGCGTCTCATAAGCTTTGCCCTGGTCTTCCCATGGCGACCATCCAACTTGTTCAAAGCAACAGCCATACACAGCTGATTGCGCTGGCCACAGTCTGGCCTGTCTCCCCCACCACTGCTGTCACATGGAAGCCACATTTGCTCGCCACCATTTTATGCTGCTGTCACCCTCCCTTCAAAAGCGGAGGGGAGAGAGGGGAGGTGAAAAGGAGAGGAGGGAAAGAGGAAGGCTCACCCTGAGCGGATGCTAGACAAAGATGGCAGCAGAGACATTTTGTCTACTTTCATTAGTTCTGCTTGTGGTGAGCTGTGCTGAATATTAGCCCGTTACTAGCACAGCCACACATTGTGGAGTGCAGAGTATGTGTCACAATCATATCCAGCCCACCTTATTTCCATCATTCTCACCTAAAAAGTGGGACACGTGGGGTATGGTGCCAATTGCTCATTTTTTTATGGTAATTATCATTCTTCAAGCCGTGTTATGTGGTAAGTGTGACAAACTTTATCACATAAATTTACATAAATGTTCACATTTGGGTCAGATGCTTTAGGATCAGCTCAGATCACAAAAGCAGCTGTAAGTCATTCAGATAGGAAGTTTATAAACATATCCCATAGCTTTCAGTTACGTTCAGAAGTTTTTTGAGGCAATGTCATATTTTAAACCAGTTTAAATTAGAGCTGCCATTTCATATTGCCTATCAACCCCCCGGTAACAGTAAGCTAATATTCTGACCCTGTTAAAAAAATACAAAAAAAGAAATTTTTAATATCCATTTATGAATTTTTATTTCTTCTACTGTTTTCTTTGTACAAGCATTTATTGTTCCAGCTTAATAAATACATGTAGAGTTGTGATTATTGGTTGCTCAGTGTAAATCATTTAAAAATAAAAATGTATCATGCTCTGTGTCAGTTCACCCATTTGCCAATTTCCCAATTATTTCCCAATTTTTAATCACTGGGTTGACATTTGACCCTTTTTGCTTCAACTCCTATAAAATATGATTGATTAGGAGTCCTAATTAAACCAAAGGAACGTCAGCAAACTTTTCATAGACTCTATAAACAGTCATTTAACCAAACTTTTTCTTACGACGAACAAGTTATATGTTTATATTTTAAATATCATTACTGAGACCAAAGCAAAATCGAAGTAAAATTTCCTTCTTGTGTGGACAAACTTGACTGTTTGATTCTGAATAAGTAACGGTAAAGGCTCAAGATAAATTAGCACTTTCGCCAATCTGTACCTCTAATTTGTTGCACCCTAGATGACAATTATTTTGGTTCTGATTTTATTTGACTTGTTAACTTCTATGAAATATTACAAAGTATTGCAACAGATCAAATTATATTAAGCAACTGCTGCTAGATATTGGTTATTACAGTCACATAGTCACATTTTTTCACAGCAGACCTTGAATGGATTATAGAAAATTACTTTAAATTGTTGGGTATAAAATCTCCCCTGGCAGGCGGAATTGCTATCTTAAGCTAATATTTAATGTTTAATGTATCATGTTCATTTCATACACAAAAAAAAAAACGTAAAAACAAGTTGACAAAATCTATAAAGGTATGAAATCATGAGAGGTGAAATAACCAAAACCCAAGTCTCACGATTCATCAGGAAAGCCAATATATCAAATATCTTTTATTCAATTGTTTTCTGTTGACATTTTAAGCATGTCCACACCTACTTTTTGAAGTTCTGCCAAAATACAGATGCTTCCTTTGGTTCCATCACTCTAAATCCAGTGTTTTTGTTTACCTAAATAAAACGCTCACACTGGGAGCCTCAGACTGTTGCTCCGAAGTGTTTGTGTGGCGATGGATCTGAATGTTGCTTTGTCCTGCTGGGCTTTCATCTGTTGGACTCATTATAGTTGTCATCTCACTGGGCTCTATTAGAGAATTTCAGGAGACTGGGTCCCCATGAAAGAGTCATGATGGGCAGAGAAGTGCTGATGCGCAGGTTCCTGCCTCCAGGCTTTCTCCTGCTCATGAACAGCCTGAAGGCATATAAAACAGGCCTCCCAGGCCAGACGATGAAACATTCAAGAGTGAATGTCATGACTTTCCTGGTGGTTCTCTGTGAACTGGGCCTGAAACTGGTGCTGGGAAAAAAAAAGAGAATTTGTTAAGTTATTATGAAGGGAGCTTCTGGAATATTTTCTTAATGATTAAGAAAAATATGCCAAAAAGGTGGATGAAAGTAGCGCAGAAACGGATGAAGTTGTGCCGTTCTACCTTGTTAAATTTCAAATGATTTTATTAGTGTCAGTTCTGTGGTCTTGGCAGGGCTTTGGATGTGTCTGAGCGGGGAGTTCGGCAGCAGGGTGAGAGCATGTCGGCTGTTGACACCGTCTAACGAAGGGAGGATTAGGAGTTTACAGAGGCAGTAATATGATAGGTCAAAAAGAGGAGGCACTCCTCCACAGTACTTGGCTCTGTAATGAATGATTGACTGGAAAAGGAGAAGCTGCCACTCGCTGGCTGAGTGCTCATCTTGACGTCTGCCGCGCCGCTCCACGGCTCCCCTTGATCACGTTTCGCTGCTCCCTTCTCATCTAAGGCACCAGTCTGCGGGGAAAAGCAGCTTTTCCCTCTTATTTTTCTCTCTAATTTACACATTTAAGACATTTTTGTTTGCTCATTTCAATTCCTTTTTTGTCAGTGAGCCTCTCTCTATCAGTCCTGCTCACAGCACTGAAACCAGCCCCCCCACAACCCACGCATACACACACACGCACACACACCCATGCAAACCCCTCCCTTTCCTTTCTGTTTGCCTTGAGGCAATGAACTAATTTCAGGTTCAGTAATTGCGGTGTGTTGTACACCTGTCTGCTATTAATTCTCCCCTGCCTCTTATTCCTTTTTTTAATGAGATATTATTGTAATTATCATCATTATGCTGTTTTTTATAATTAACTTGATGAATGTTGGTTTTATGGAAGTATTTATTCTCCATAATCAGTGTAAATGTGTTGGGAACTTCTGAGGACTAATGCTTTCAGACTTTGGTTATAAGTGAACTTGGTGGTTAATTTTCTTGTCCTCAGAAATAAGAATTCCCGCCTAAAGCACAGTTTGCTTCGGATAAGATGAGGAGAAGTGGGAAGCCTGGTCACTACTGAAAAGGACTCTGCTTGTAGCCGTTTTAAAACCATTACAGCAGTGAAAGGCTTTACAATGGTTAGCGCCAGGCTTTGTTTCAGCCTGTCACAGGCACCCTGTGAAAATCAAATAGTCCCTTTTCCTTAAATGAAAAGGTGAAAAGGGTTTGTCCACACTCCCATCTTTGAAAAATCTGGTTCCAGTTTTTTTTTTTTTTTTGTATTCACTGACATGATTTTGAATGTTATTGTTGAGGAGGCAAACTATTGGGAGGGATGTAAAAGAAAATCTTGACTGAATGAATAATGTGTATTCTCCCCCCCTAGTTTTCAATCCAATTAGAAGTTTAATAAGGGTCGTGCATTGGGACTTCACGCTCTATATTGGTTTCTTTAAGACTGAGACTGGGAAAAATGACACGGTTGAATGTCCTAGAGGTCCAGATGGAAAGGCTGTGCACTTCGATATGTATAGAAGGGTCTTGTGCCTTGTTGCGGTGTTTGAAAATGTTTGGGCCAAGTGAGCTGGTTGTAAATGGTCTGTCAGTGTGCTTCTGTATAATATGCTCCACAGATAATTCATTGACCTTATTGCGCCTCTCAGTCTTCCCAAGAATCGTCACATTGCTCACACTGGCTTCTCTTCGCCTAATATGCCTACAGGAGCGCATCCATTTGAAGTGATAAATCACTCTTAATTGAATTCTGCCTGTGAAAATTGTCTTGTTAAAACTTGTTTTCAAGGGCTGACTTTGAGCAAATAAAGCCTCTAATTCAGCACTCTTCATAACTAATAGCAATATACCTGTTTTAAGGTATCAGGCTGTGCTTCATTAAGGAGTCATGTTATCATGGGCAAAGTTGTGGAAAACTGACTAATTTGCTGCGTTAGACCGAAAAGGGCTGCAAATGCTAAAATCCACTAACTTGTTATAGTCTTTAAACACCGGTTGACACCTGACAAATTTACAACAAACAATTATTTTCTCTTTGAACTGCACATATTTATCTGTCATTTCCATAAATGAAGCCATTGGTATTATGGAATTTTTTGTTTTAAAACTTTGAAACATTGACATTTGCCTCATTCACACCTGTGAATGAGACAGATGATGACTTCCTGTAAATCTCAAGGCGGGGTGCTGGAAAGCTGGACATTGGCTTCTCAGGTGGTAGCAATTACCTGATCTTTGCCCTCCTAACTCCTTTGTGTTACCTGTAAGCTGCATTGGTGTTGTCTCATTAATTTTTTTTTATGTATTTTGGTTAAAACTTCTTTTAGAATAGTCTTTATTTTTTTAATCACAATATAAAAATGTATGTGTCTCTGTTTCCCTTTTTCAGTCAGAACACTCAACAGTGAGCACTGTTTTTATTCTTGACCACTAAAATGAACACTTGTGTAACAGGGTAACTACCATCAAGGCTTGAGTGTGTGTAAACATCCTCAAAAGCTATATATTTGAGCTTTAATCCTGCTGTTGGAAGGAAAGTGGGTAGGAGGGTCCAAGAAAAGAACCCATGAAGCCTTTGTGAGTTTGTCCACATACTGCTCCACTTTCAGCATCTGACAGCCATTTAACTCCACACGACCTGGTTCGCAAGTGCTATCGTTTTGGTGCTCTTGAATCCTGTTAAGAATCGTAATTACAATTTATGTGCCCCCTGCATTTCTTTGAAGAGGTATTGAGTGAGGAAAACAACTCTGGTAATGAAGGAGTTTCACTTGTGTGTCAGCATATTGCCACTCTAAGATAAAACAACGAGACATTTCAGTCTTTTAAAAGTATAAAATGTTTACCCAGTGGTTTCCGTGCTTAGAAAGGGTTTCTTGTAATGCTGATATAACCATGCATCTTGCAGGACATATTTCTTAGACTGGGTCTCTTTAAAGTATAGAAACAGCATGAATAGTGGTGCGAGTGATGTGAAGCACGTTCAATGACTTTCAAAGAGAAAAAGAAGAAAGGGTGAGCATAATGCCTAATAGGTGCTTTAGTAATTTCTGAGTTTTCATAGCTTAATCCGTTCTGAAAAGCTCAAGAGAAGAAAGGCTGCAAATGGCCCTCAGTATTAATTTGATGTGACTTCTGTACAATAAGGGCTCTGGATCCCAGAGCCCATTTTCAGGCTTACCTTCTTCTATCATCCTTAGCCTTTGGAACTTTTGCCTAAATGTTTCATGAAACTAAGGCAGTAAGCCTCTTTGGTATTCTGTCTTTATAAAGCCTGGTTTAGGACTATTGTTACACTGTGTTCAAGGCAAGGAATGCAACACTGAAGCCACCTCTCCATTCTGGGACATTCAAATTCATTTAGTGCAATAGGGAGAGTTCTTGTTAAAACACACATATACTATGCCTCATTTCACCTCTTTCTTTTTAAGGGGTCTAACCACACATTCACCTTATGAGAGAAGATGATGTACACAATTGCGTTTACAAGAAGGAATGAACGATTTTAACATAATTTTTGGATCCACATTTTTATTTTCACAAAAAAAGAGTAAAACTTTCACACAAACACAGTTAAAGAAGGCAGAATAATTCAGTCTATGCTCACCTAATTCTAAGACTCCTGATGTAGAAGAAAAAAGTGTAAAAATGGACTTTTCACATCACTACAACCAGAATAATTTGTAAACAAACTTATTCTGAAGAATATAAGTTCAGTATAGAATTCTCTATACTGTTTAGTGATTTATTGACATAGTGTGATTTGAATTAGAATGCAGCTCACACTGAGCCTTCAATTTGGTGCCAATAGAAAGCACGTTTTAACTTTATGGTCATTACTGTTTCTGTAATTTTTGTCATTGTTTCTTTTTTTTTGTACCCCAAATACATCTACACAAAAGATTGTGGCACTTTCAATGCTAATATAGCTACATGTTTCCAGCAAGTCCAGGTGAACAATCTTTTAGTCGACCCTATCAACACAACATGGCAACTCAAGGTTTGCTTTTCTTCTTGCTTCAAAATAAAAGCCTCAAACAGAGACACTCATTGTCAAGATCACCTTCATCTCCAGGGCTTATAATTATTGCCTAAAGTCACAATGAAAAATGAATATTTCAAAATTTGAAATGTTTTTTGCCTATTTGTTGTCAACACATTGACATCTTCTTGTGATCTTTTCATATGTTTAGCTGAATTAAAGAACATCAGAACCTCCAAACCTTGACATTTATAAAGCTACTCTGAAGATTGGAAAAGAAGGCAAAACATGCTATCACAACATGTAGTGCTGATGGCTATGAATGCTGCTGTGAAATATATATAGATCTTTTTTTCTATCAGGAAAAGCATATTTTCTTTGTATGCTTTTAAATTAACATTGTGGAAGCCAACAATGCACATACTCGTTGGGTCAGTGACCCTGGAGAAAACAGCTTGCATTAATATGCTTTAATCCAGTGTAATTAGTCAAATTACAGCACACCAAGCAGCTTGTGTGAAGCTGCTGGATTTGGCAGCCACACAAGAGGGCTTGGAGTCCCACTGGACTACAAGGGAGACCTCAAAAGCACAGTAAATCCTGCTCTTACACCCCTTCCCTTCATTTTCCCATTATCTTCCATCATTTTTTATTTTTTTAGCAGTACTAAAGTGTTTAACCTGTTTTGCATGTGCCATTTCCTCTGGTTGCCATATTTGCTTTTTTTTTTTTTTATTAATGAAAGACGGTAAAGGACAGCATATGACAACTCAAATATTACATGCACATTGCTCAGTCTTATGCAAGGTCAGATATATGACATCTAGGAATGCAATGGTAAGAACCACAGACACAGTTAAGGCACTTCCTTAGATGGTAGCATTAGCATTAATAAGATGATTTCAGCTATATAATTACATGAGGATAAAGTGCAAATTATTTAGCGTACTCACCAACCAGATTATCATCCAAACCCTGCTCAGCCTACAGGGGTGAGCCTGTATGACAAAAGGCTCTCATTAGCATACATTTACAAGCCCTCTTCTTCAGAGAAGCCGATAAGAACCTGTTCCACTTTTCCTTTGGCCCTGAATGGCTTGTTGTGCTTTTGGCAGTGACAGATAAGTCTGGGTAATTCCACTCTATGCGTGGAAAAAAAAAATTGCTTCAGATTCTGGCTGCATCCCGAAGGTGTCACCCACTATAATCCTCAAACTGTGCCCAGTAGAAAGGGCGATGTGTGTTTTCCTGATGATATACTGCAAATGACATACAGAATTGTACGAAGGAGGACAAATCTGTAACATGTTATTAGGCAATTCCCTCTGAATAACAAGGATAAAAAGGATAATGGATGAGGGTGTCATTATTACCTTGGTTCCAAAGAGGCGTCCAACCAAAAGGTTGAGAGACAAGATTAATTGAAGACGAGTGAGGCGCTCATTGCTCATCAGGCCCACTCGTCTAACCACTTGCTCTTTCTGGCCCTCTCCTCCTCTCTGCCTCTCCATCCTCATCTCATTCTTTCTCTCCTTCTCTGTCCTTTTACTCTGAACCCATATTCTGCCCACACATGACGTTAAAAAAAGAGAGAGAAAAAGTGGGATTTAAAATGATCAGCTTGGCAGTTTTAGCAGCAGCAAGAGAAAGCTAGTTCTCAGGCCAGGAAGATTTCAGTCATCTTAAGGCTGACAAGTCACTGAATGTATCCCATTAGGAAAAGCTTTCTGGCAAAAAAAAACAAACCTCAAGACTAAATGATGGCATTCCTTCGCTAAAACTGCTTGGAGATGGCATTCTCAAGCTGTTTATCTGGGGGATGTACTTAACATGTATTTTTGCCACATTGTTGTTTGTCAGTTCTTTTGTTTGATTTTTCAATCAGGTTTGTCCACAAAAATGTGAAACTTTATTTTAAAAAGAGGTTTTGTATTGTTTGGTTTCACTTGAATTTGGTGCAATTCTGCTCTGAAACATTTTTAAAATGTACTTTCTGAACATTTTTGTCAGAAGCAAAAGACAATTGGTACTGCAACAGAAATGACCAAAGTAGCACATGCACTCTATTTGCCTTGTTGTTTTTTAGAGAGGGTTACCACTTAATAATATTTTCTTGTATGACTACACACAATGTCTTGCAAAAACACTACCCCCCTGTGCTGCTTCAGATTTTGAAACGGTATGCTATGTCTGTTAATTTGCAAATAAAAATCTGAAAATTGTTCAACACACCTGAACAACTTTTATTTTCTAAAAATGCACATTCCGAAGAATGTCTGAAAATACCTTGCAAAATAACTAAAGGTCAGTTTAATTGGATGTGAACATTAATTTTCAAGTCTTGCTACACATTCTCAATTGGATTTAGGTGTGAACTTTGATTGGACCACTCTAGCAAATGAATATTCTCTAATCTAAAGCATCACGTTGTAGCTCTGGCTGTATAATTAGGTTCGTTGTCCTGATGCAGGGTGACTCTCTGCCTCAGTCCAAGTCTTTTGCTGTCACAGACAGGTTTTCTTTCAGGATTGTCCTGCACTATAACTCTGATTAGCTTTGCCCATTTCAGTATGAAATTGTCAAATATTCATAGATATTGTTTCTTTGATAATGTCCTCTAGTAAACCTCTGAGACTTGAAAAAAACACCTGTCTTCATACTGAACTTAAATTACAATAGGTAAGCTCTGTTTATTAATTCACTGAGTAATGTAGACAGTTGGTTGCACTCTTTTGTATTTAGCGAGTATCAATACAGACAAACAAAAATTCGGGTCACACTTTTAAGATCTTTATTTATTAAAATCTAGAAGACTATGTTTAATCTTTCTTCTACTTTTCAATTATGCATTATGTTCTGTTGGTCTATAATGTGACATCCAATAAAATTGATGTCAGAGATTACAGTTGTTATGTGACAAAATAGGAAAAGTATTTGCATTTACACTTTAAAATCAGTTGATTAAATAAAACTGTTTTGTAACTTTGTGCAAGTTTATAAAAGACATTAATTTGTAGTGCAAAAACAATGCATACATATGCTATTTATAAGCCAAATATAATCTCTAAATAAATTAACACACACAAAGTGCAACTTTGTTGACTTTGTAGTTATTTTATAATTATTTTTTGCTTCTTCTCACCTCTTGGATTTCTCCTTTTTTTAATCACATAGCTTAATGCCAGACTTCATATCAACAAGAAACCCAAGTTTAAGTCCTGTTTGGATTTTTTTTCTGCCATATTTTAGGACTTTAAAGTCTTACATCCACAGAATCTTTATTTTTTTAAGGTGATTGCATATTAGGACCGCTCCTCCCACCCATCCTACCATGGCAGCTTTGAGGACAGAGCTGCAGGGTTTGCTAATGTGCGTGAAATACTATCCTTGACATGAATGTTATTGACAAACCTGGCTGGACATTTGGGGCAGTGAACTGTCAGTATATTTAATGCATATTCATCTCCTTTATCCCACTGGTCTTCCTAGAGCACTCGAGCTGTGTCATCTTGCCACACTCCAGCTACCACCCAAATATATAGTGACACTGATTATGCAAATCTGTATCTTGTTTTCCTCCAATACCTGCATTAGGAGCCTGCTACATTATTGAAGTTGAGATACGGGCCCTTCAGAGAGGAACCAAGTGGAAATCTGGGGAAATCTTTTACATATTTTCATTTCTACACATCACAACAGTTGTCACATTAAGTGAGAATCAGATGAGAAAAAGCTTTGATGTTTAGGCATACATTATAAATCTTTGCAGGGTGTAAAAGGATTAAAGTGTAAATATAAGTGCAGATTTGGGCATGTCTTTGGTCACACAGTTAAGATTTTTCTCTGCATGGCTTTGTGAATTTAAACAGTCACATATTACTTTTATTTCACAGTGCGTGGGCACACCTGAGTTGTTTGACAAAACAAGAAAACATCAACTGTGTCCTACTTTTTTTCCCCAAAGGACATAATCCTTAAATTAAAACTAGACCAAACTTTCTTTGCAAAATACTGTTTCATTTTGTTGCCACTAAGTTTCTCAGAAAGATTCAGTTTCTTTTCTGTACCATTTGGAGTTGTTTTCCTCAAACCTTTGCTAACATGAAAGCTTTTCATGTGTTTAGTTGAATACCTAATCTTTGGACACTGTCTTTAATATTTTTACCTATGTTGTCTAATTTTCCTTCTGTAAACAGAGGTGCATTCAATGTAATTTGTCTTGGTTTCAAAGGAGTCCCTTGTTCTACACTTTGCTTCTTAGAAAGAATCTGGATCCTTAGCTATTGAGAAATGATTGTTTGCTGGAGGCGTAGATTCTGTTGAATTTTTGAACAATTTGATCTGATTTCACCCAGTGGCTAATGTTTCCCGTGATGTGTGTTATACATCAGCTCGATGAAGCTTTCAGAACTTGCGTGGACTTTATACAACCTCATGGGGAGAGGAGCCATGACATCTTTGTAGCAATAAAATATCTTATTTATTCCTCTGGCTCCGACTTAACCAGCTCAATATATGAAAGCATGGCCAACACAGATTGACTAGCTTCTTTCACTTTTTCTGCTGCCATTACCAAACTACAGGCAACTATAATTCTCAGTAAACACAGAGACTGACTGTTGGTCGTTCACAACTCCTCCTTCTGTCCGCTGATTGGAAACTCAACTGGAGAAATCCAGCTTAATGGGAGGAAGCACAGACAGAGCACTAAAGTCATTGGCCAGGTTAGTTTAAAATATAAACCTTTTGGGCATAGTGGTGACACCAATGTGGTTTAAATTGTGTGTGAGAGATGATTTGGCCCTGCAGCAGAACTTTTCCACATGTGGCAGCTTGGCTTAAAAATGCAAGGTACACAACAGTGTGACAGGTGTATTGTAGCATTTAGCTCCATGCTTCTCAAATTGTGTTATGAGTACTAATGGTGGCACTTGGAAGATTTTCAGTGGTTTACAATGTATGTCTGTGTCTGTGTGTAGGACCTATTTTGACTGTAAGGTAAATACAAAGCAAATTAAACATACATGTAAAGAAATATAATCACTAAGAATGGAGTTAAATGAAAGGTGTATGACTTATTCACATAAAAATTAAAACATATTTCAAGTACAAAACATAAACATATTCAATGTCATATCACTTCATCATAATAATTTTCAAATTTCTTTTAAATGCAGAAAAACATTATTCTGACACCTTTGAGTGTCAATGCTTTTTAGATAATATTACATTTGTGATGTTTCTCACCTCCTCTCTGTGGCTTCAATGTTCTTCCACTTAGCTCAGGTTTCTTCCCTGCCCTTTTTGTTACCAGGCTTCATTCTTTTCCTTTTGGATTCCCTGATTGCTCAACCTCTTCACAGATTTGGCCCATATTGCCCTGGGTCAGCCATTGAATACAGTATACACGGTGTGTGCTGATCCTCCAAATTGCCATGTGTGAAATCCATCCCACTTGCTCCTGAGGGAGTAGTCATATCATTCAAAATGAAACGGGCCTCCCGTATCCTCCCCTTATTCTTTGACTCCACCGTTCCTCTATGGCCGCCTGGGACTGTGCAGTTGTGAGGCTTTATAGTGGAAGCCTATTAGACAAATCTGAGAAGAATGCTGCAGAGGTGCTATGGTTCCAGGTTGTCAGTGTGCCCCACACTCTTATATAAACATATCAGTCATGCTGACTTGGAGGTCTCACTGAATTGTATTATTGTCCTATTTTGGTATAAATGCATTGAAGGGGGGGTTGCATCTTTCCATATGGAAGAAAATTGCATCAGGTTTTAGGGAGACTGCTTCGTTAGATTTATTAATAACATCTGTCATTGTGTCTCAGTCAATGTGGAGGTTAAAGTTATTCGGAAGTCAAATATGATTAGAATCTATTTCCATGCATGAAGTGGCACCCTGCTGCTTATAAGCATATTGTCCTCCATTTGAGCATCTGCACATTATTATATATGAGTTTAAACCAAAGCACCACTGTCACAATATGCTTGCCCTCATCTCATCTGTCACAATATTCTTTATTTCTCTTCTGGAAAGTTCTGAAATGGAGCCAGTACGTCAAATCAGCGATGTAAGAAAAACAAAATAACGAAAAGAGAGGACCGAGATGTTAAATTGCTTTAAGGCTGTTATAATGGAGGTGTATCCTCTTGCAGCTGGCGGCGCGGCGCATGCGCTCGTGTCCTCTAATGAGCTTGCATTGAGGGACCCGTGTGGAAACAAAAGGCTGCGCTTGTCGACCACACCAGACTCCCTTCACCCACCCTCTTCCTGCTCCCCCAGCACTGAGCGTGACAGACCAAGAGCAGAGCGCCGGTCCCTTCCTGGTGGTGTGATTAGATTGGGGCCGAAGTCTCCAGCTGGCAGGCCTGTCTGTGACTGGAGGCGGCCGTCCCCAGCGCTTGTCACTGCCTGACACCTCTGACAGGCAGGGGACAGCTTCAGCAGACAGGTTCATTAAATGGCATTTTTTACAGCTGGGCCTCTAAAAATGAGGGCTGGGCTTTGTCAAATCCCCAAGTCTACAGGGGCCTGTGCATGTTAGTTTAGACCAAAGCTTTGTTGTTATGACATTTTTTTTTTTGATCTGGGCAGTTTGCAATAAGCTTTTTTTTCTCCTCTTTAGCCTCTCTTCTTTGACAGCTAGCCTTTTGCCCTGTGCTTTGTCACAGCATCAAACTGTTCACATTAGCAGTATGCAAAGAAAATTTTGTAGAAATACTAGTCAGGTTAGTGTTCAATCAATTCATTTGCCATGTTTTGGCAGTAAAGACATTTAAAGCAGGGTCTGACTGTGCTACTCCTGCTACTCTATTGTTATCCTGCTTATTTTAGTGTAGAAATGTATTGAATGGTACAGCAGAGCAAAAATAAAGACCAGACTACTGACATCAACAAATAATTCAGTCTCCAAACAGCTTGATGCGTCTTGAGTGAGTAAATTGTGGCCTTCTAATGATTGCACATCTGTGTGCTTTGCTGTAAAGCATTGTGTTCAGGAGTGCAGAACATCTGGCTGCAGATGAAACGTGGGGGAAAAAAAAAGAAAAGCTGCCTTCTCTACGAAAGTGGCTGCTGGCCCTCAACAAAATGCCTGCAGCTCTGTAGCCATCCCAGCATCACCTCCCTCTCTCTGTTTCTCCTCCACTCTGCTTGCTGCCTCCTCGGGGCTCTGCTGTCTCTATGACAACTGTTTGAGTAGGGGGTTGCAGAGGTGTCAAGCAGGGGCATTACTAGTAGAAGAGCACCGGAGATGCTGTGCTGTACATTCAGTATCTCCACCTAATCCAATTTTAATTGAGCTCAAGAGATTTTGGCTGTGGCACGGAGGTCGGGCATGAGCTATTCCACGGAGAAATTAAGGCAGACCAGCTTGTGCTGCACTCTTCCAGTCTGTCACTATTTTAAATGAGCATTAGCATCAGACCTAACCCAGCGCACCATCTTGGTTACTTATTTCCTTCCCCTGCCCACTCCACCTTAGTCACACCACCTCACACACGCTCACGCATTCGTGTGTGTCTGCACCACACAGTCACTAATGTGGTGCATTTTCACTCGCCTGTTATATCTTTATTCTTCCACACATTCATTGTCTGTGAAGTGCACCGATGTGTGATTATAACCCGGGAAGCCGATGAAGCTTCTCCACAGCTCACCCCTTTGTACAGAATTGTTCAGTGAGATGGAGGGAAGGTGAAAAGATGTGTGTGAGGGAATCATTCTCACCTGTCAGAATATCTGTCTTGAGTTGTGTGTCTGTGTGTGGACCGATTTGTCCTCTGGTGCTGCATACACTAATGATTCTTTGTCTGCTCTTTCTTTTTCTACATGTTATGGTTTTTATTGATTATGCATATGTCACTAACCCATGGGGCTGTTTTGGTGACTTCTTTTTGGTCCAGTGGATGGTGCACACCAAAAGATAAGTGTGAAAGAGAATCTGTTGACAGCTGCATATTTTGTTGAAACTTGCCTTGAGTTATGTTATGCTGTCTCTTTAAATGTTTTTCACAAGTTGAAATAAGAATTGAATGAACTAGAGCTGTTCTGATTATCCCAGTCTGTACTACACTTACATTTAGGTGAATGCATGTGTAGAAGAGCTTATAGATCTAGTTATGTGTTGTTGTCAGCAGGCCAAGAAGAAGAAATCTCATGATTTATTTAATTTCTGCTACTGTATTGGATCCATTTTTGCCTTCTGAGCTGCCTTCTTGACTTGTGTCAATATGTCAGCAAAGGTGCTCAAATGGATTAAAAAACTCTAAAGGTCATTGGAGTAAGCTATATCATTGTCACATTCAAGAAACTGCTTTGAGGTGGTCTGAGCATTAAAACATCACACATTATCCTGTGCAAGTAACAATCAGAATATTCTGTGGTCAAGAAGGAATTGACATGATCAACAACAATATTCAGTTGTTATAGTATTTAAATGATGGTAAGTGATGATCAAGTGGCCCAAATGTGCCTGGAAATGATCCCTTGAATTTTTATACCACTATCACCAGCCTGATGGAGGACAAATCTCTGTTTTCTTTTTGTTTACACTAAAGTCTGAGCCTTACACTTGAATATTGCAGCTGAAATTGAGACTGATGAGCTCAGGCAACATTCACCAGTCTGTTGTTGTGCGATTTGTTGGGTCAGAGTTTGTATTCCAGATGCACTGGCTGTAATAGGTGCTTATTTAAGCTACTGTTGATGTTCTGTCATTTTGAATCAGTCATAGTTCAGTTGTCTGGAAAGTAATTGTTTTTAAAACAACACATTGGTGCAGAAAAATAGTGTAATAAATGAGGCAGGAAAAGGGGAGTGTGTGAACCTTTTTGTTAATTAAATGTACTTGCATACCTTCACAGAAAAAAACAATGGCTTTGCAAACACACTTCTTTGATTTGTGTTTAATACACAATTTAAACACTTAATTTATAATGTTGGAAAATTGTCAACAGTCTGACATGTACCTTCTGCACATTCGTTTCAAATAAATAACTTCTACTTTCATCTCCCAGGTCTTGGTGTACACAGATGGTTTGCATGGCAAATGGATGTTCAGTGAGATTCGGGCAGTCTTTTCCAGGCACTACCTTCTGCAGAATACTGCAATGGAGGTTTTCATGGCTAATAGAAGTAAGGAAAGTAGCAAATATACTATTTATTTCCCCCCCGAAAATTATTTAACAGTAATCACATATTTTTATGCTTGCAGCTTCTGTCATGTTCAACTTTCCGGACCAAGCCACAGTAAAAAAGGTTGTCTATTGTCTCCCTCGAGTCGGAGTGGGCACTAGCTATGGACTTCCACAAGCAAGGTAGGATAAGAGATGTCAAGTAAAATTAAACAAAAGCTTGTTAGCATAATAATTCGTATCTGTAATGAGTAGTATATTGTGGTATCGAGGTGTATCCATTCAGCCAGGAACAACTGAGTTTAATTGAAGTCCCATTGCTCCAGACACTGAAGTGGATGTTCACTGACCCTGACTGAACTGACCTAATTCTCCAACTGAAAACTCAATGTAGCCATGCCAATGGCCACAGAGGGAAAAAAAGAAACAGATTCTCTTTAGGCTTTCAGCTTCCATGGTGCTAACAGGCTCTTTAAATGACTGCTCTAAAACAAATGGCCCCACGTTCAGAGGATATAATACAACTGACATCATTGCAGAATCTGAATTACTATCTTGCTTTCTCTTAATGCCATGGATTAGAGACCATGCAACACTGCATTAATTTTTGGTTTGGCATTGTGGGTTCAATGATTATCTGTCTCATGCTCTACTGTTACAACATGGTGACAGTTTTAAAAAAATATGTAAAAAAAAAAAAAAAAAAAAAAAAAGGTTATTTACTGCTGCTTTAAAGCATGGGTCCTCAAATCCAGTCATTGAGAGCTACTGTCCTGCAACTTCTAGAGGCCTTACTTCTCCAAACACACCTGCATCAAATAGATGAATTCCCTCAGTTCTCCAGTGGGATCTGGTTAACGTCGTCACCTCTTGCTGGAGAAAGGATGCATCTTAAAGGCGCAGGACCTAAAGGCCCGGACCTGGGCACTCATCATTTAAAGCATTGATTAAGCTTATAGCATTTTGAGGGATATACAGTATGTTCAGGAATACCTGAATTTGTGAAGTACGTCGTCTCCAATTCTTTTTTGATTGTTTTTAGACGGATCTCCTTGGCAACCCCTCGGCAGCTTTTTAAATCCTCGAACATGACACAGCGCTGGCAGAGAAGAGAAATCTCCAACTTTGAGTATCTGACGTTTCTCAACACCATAGCTGGTAAAGTTTTAATGAAAGTACTTGCCTTTTTTCCAAGCGAGATTTATTTGAAACTGTAAAGTAGCTGGAAGTACAGAAGTAATAAATCAGTTTTTGTTTGTTTGGTTTTTTTTTTGCAGCCATCAGTTACATTTATAGTTTCTGATTTGTTTTCTTCCTTGTCCAGGTAAACTTAATGACCTGTGATAGTTTTAGGTTTTAATTTATTATTTACGTGAATCTTTCCACAGCAAGTCTTTATAGTTAGCTAGCAGGATCAATAAATTTTATGTGTCAGTGGTGTTAGAAGCACTAACACTAAGTGGGCTCAGGTATGTCGTATTTGTTTAAGAATCCATGGTGGCTTTAGGCGAGGCTCAACACAGTAAACTTCACTGTTCATGAGTATCTGCCGTTTGAAGCAAAAGCAGGCGCAGTGGATTTTGCCGGATAATTAGTGCCTGGTTTTGTGAAAGTGTACCCGAGTGTCTGCAGAGTTGAAAGGTTCTGTTGTCGACTCTCTGATCTGAACTGCGACTAACAGGGAAGGCAAGAACAACTGCACGCTACTCTGCTCAGAGAGGTGTCATCCTCTCTGTCGCTGCATATTCATGCATATTTATATTTAGCTTGTGCTTGAGAGTCGATACATTATTGTCAGCTAATTAGATGTAAGGCAGACACAAAAACATGCCCAAAATTCATTAAAAATCCCTAGTAATGACCTAAGCTGCCAGATATGTCAGAATAGTGTGGAGCGGGAGACAGGTGGGGGGTGAAGTGCTGTGAAGAGGCGCGAACAGGAAGACTTCTTCTAATTAAACACTATTCCACTGTTATTAACATCCTGCCACCCTAACTCAGGACTCAGCACCACTAGGTCTCACCACACCAACGCCCGACCCCATCCTCTGTGCTCAGCCTGCTGTTTCCTTTCCAGTGTGTGCCATTAACCTTGATAATTATGCTCTCTAGCTTCCCCCAAACCTTTCTAGCTACTCTGAAGAAACATTCTCAGTGACTAGCCTGTCGGGAACTTAGATCGCTTTGGCACATTTAGAATCTCCTGCTGCAATTTGCTGCAAAATCACAGCCTCTCTGCAAAGTTTTAAAACACTTTGTGCTTATCATTAAAGTCTTTGAACGTTTGAACGAACATCTTTTTAATGAAGAAATGTTCATCATATCATGTTGAAAATGGTCAAAGAATGAATTCTAACTTTGAATCATAAAATGTTAATATAAATCATGCATTAATGTTTTGTGAACTAAGACTTTGTTGAATGTACACAAATGTATTGATTTTGAGGACAAGAGCAGAACAATAAAAATCTAATTATATTTGATTATTTTTTTGTTTGTTTGTTTGAGTCCCTTTGAAAGAGCCAGAGTCTGGTAATCTTATGAAATTACGTTTGAGGATAGTTTTTTATTTCTTACATTGGCTGATTTATCTAATTTTCTGCTCAGTCTTTTTCCATTGAATACATTCTTATTATTCACACAAAAAAATGTATCTATAACCCCCTAATTATGATTATTTTTCACATTCAGTTTATGAAAAAGAATTGGGTGTCCATAAGAGACAGGGAAATAATGTCTAAATAGTTGATATGATCTGTGCATATACAGTATTTGGCTTCATATAGTTAATTTATGAATTATTATAGAAGTTATTTTCACATAGGACTTGATTGGCTTGGAAAGAGTCTTTTCCTTAATGTAGTCTTTTGTCTGATTTAAACATTTGTTTGATGATTAGAAAGATGTAAGTCTAACACAAAAGCTCACAGATTAATTTTGTGACGGGACTAATACTTTTTCCTAGTACTAAATGTGGTGTGGCTGCCAGTCTCTGGTACTTAGAATTCCTGAATTGTACGTGATCAGCACCAACAATAAGTTGCAAACAGTTTTTTAGAGTCCTAAAACATTTTTTGCAAATGTAGGTTGAATTTATTTGATTTGATGCATCCATTCATAAGAAGAATGTTATCACATAAAAGCTGTTATGGTTGAAGTCACATTACAATCAGTGATGTTGAGGATCAAATCACATTCATTTGTTTATTTAAACAAATAATCAACTATGCGATGCTGATTCTAGTAAACATCTTATTCACAAAGTTTATATATTTTGGCAGGAAAATATTTACAAGCAGATTTTCAATGCAGTAAAAGCAAAAGTTCACAAAAATAGAAAACCTTAGAGATGGCTTCCCTGATTTCATGTTATTCCAGCGTCTCAGACTAAAGAAAGTTCTTTTGCTAATTCAGGTAGCATTTACCTGTTCACACTACCTGTTGGTAGGCAACTGAAAAAGGAAAAGCTGGAATCAGTCTAAACCTTCCCATTTATCAGATGACTAATCTTCCCCACTGAGTCACAGCCACTGTTTTCTATTTCTACTGCCTGTTTCTTTTCTTTTTTTAATCTAAAATTTATTTCAAAGTAAAGCAGGACTGACAATGCTGAATTTACTCTTAATTTTCCCCATGAGTTCTTGACATGTTTTCCCTCTAAAGTTTTTTTTCTCCTTTTATTGAACATAAAGGAAGCTGACATCCAGCAAATCAGCCACTCAACACTGAAATGACATCAAAGATATTTAGTAGCTAGACTCTGTAGCTCTGCAATTATAACTGCTCAACTTGCAGACAGGTTTCACGTGACTTTCACCTTTTATTGACAACTCACACTCACCAGCTCCTGTCATGGGAAACAAAGAAAACATTCTCACATTTTCTGGCTTACAGTGCCTTCCAACACCACTTAAAGCCCTTCAACCTTTTCACATTTTTTTACATTGCAGACAAAATTTCCATAGCATTTTCTTGAAATCCTATGTGACAGACCAACACAAAGTTTTAGAAAGTTATAAAATGGATAAAAAAACAAAATAAGACTTAGGTTTCTTAGTCTTAGGTTGATGAATTGAACAGTGCTGTAAGAAAAATTCTGCTTAGGATATTCTTTTATAATCAAAATTTGCATACACTTCTTCTCCACATGACCCCTTAACTGTGTGTGATCCATTGTCTTTATTGAGTTTTGAGGCAATGTGACAGAACAGCTGAATTTACACTAAAATAATATTATTTTTTAAATCAGGGGGTTTCTGAACTCAATTTGTAGTCCTGGATTTGCATAGGAGAGTCAAAGGAAGTGATAAAATAATGCACACTAAATCTGAGAGATTTTTTATTAGATAAACATTTTGAAAATCATGTAAGCATCCACTTATGTGCTATTTAATGTTTGTCTATCATTTAATTCCGCGACCATTTACAGTGAAGTTTGTTTGTAACATGACATAATGTGAACATGTTCAAGAGATATGGATACTTTATTGTAGAACGGAAGGAAATCTGTTTAACAAAGAGCTCTGAGCTCAGGGTAGTATTGCATAGTTATCCACACAAGATCCACACAAAGCCCCACATGTGCCCTACACTCCACCCCTTGTTTTTCTTTCAGTCTGTCATCACTCAGAGATTTTTGTCTGCCAACTGTGCCTAGGGAGGACGTATAATGACCTGGACCAGTACCCAGTCTTCCCCTGGGTTCTCACCAACTATGACTCGGAGGAGCTGGACTTGACCCTTCCAGGGAACTTCAGAGATCTCTCCAAGGTACGAGGACCTTTTGGCCATGCAACTTAAAATCTTTTACATAAAAGGTGCAAGGCATGAAAATGTTCATTTATTGGTTGGGGATATGCTTATATAGATTTAAATTGCAAGAAATATTATGGTCTGTGTGTCAGAAGACCACTTCACATTGTAAACTTGGACGTTAGTAGAAGAGGCCAAAAATCTTGAACAGGAATTAGATGTGGCACTAATCACTATATCTGTTATTTTCAGTATATGTACATCATGACTTTATCATAATTTTTCAGATGCTAAAGAAAAAGCTGCCCTTAGACAAAAGAATACTTCTGTAAAAAGTTTATAGTTTTGCAATTTTTCTAACTTGTAAATACCAACCATTGACATCTAATAAGTGCATGAACTTGAAAGATAAATATACTGCAACAGCACTCAAGTAAAGTCCACTTCAGCTGTATAGTATGGATCTGATGGTGATGTTGAGTTGACCAAGTCCTGCAGAAACAAAGTATCCCCAAATTATTACACTTTTACCTCAGTGCTACAAAGATATTATGATTTATTTTTCCATATAGCTGTATTTGATGTATGCCAGCCATGACAGTTTTCTCTTGTCCAAATAGTAAAATTTTAAACTTTGCTCAAATTAATTACTTAAAAAGTGCTGCTCTTTGACTTTGGCTGTCATTTTGAATTTCTTCTATTGCAGACCATTTTCTGCACATAGCAAAGTCTGGTGTGTATTAAGCTGAGACATTTAAATCCCTTCCCAAACGTAAATCGCCTCACATAGCTCTTTTGATGATAAGTTTGGTGTTAACTCTCACTTCAGCAAGCAGGAGGATAGATACATTGATTGATGGATAGATAGAAGGATGTGTTGCAGTGAACTCTGACAATTACAAAGCGCATAAATCTGTGTAATAACAGGATCCTTACTAATGCTATCCAGTTACAGGAGCTCAGACACAATGTGGCCAATGCCCTGCAGCCCCGATAAATAAATTTCAACGTTTTCTGTAACTGAAGGGAAGAAGGCAGCAGATCACTCTACCACAAACCATGGCCCGGTTTACTGGTTTTCTACCCCCCTTCTGTCTCTATATCTCGCTCTTGGACGCTGCTGCTCACTGACCTGAAAACAGTCGCATTCCTGTCTGAGCGCTCTCGCTCACTTCAGTGCTGCCTTATCCTCTCTCGTTTCCCTTGAAGCACCACTGTTCTATCTTGGAGCCAAGTTTTCCAGTCTCACGTCTTTACAGTTTGCATCAATTATTAGGTTTTCAATCAACATTATCATCAACTTCAAAATAAGAGAAGTAACTAAAAAGTTGATCAATTTAGCGATCTCAGTTTCACTAACCCAGAACATGTTGAACTACAACAGAGTTCTTAGCTTGCTGTGGTCAACTCAGCAACTTTCATCTTTACCTGTTGGGTGTCCCAGGTGGACTGAGAACGTCTCCGCATGTGCGTGTGCATGGATGTGTGTTTGAGGGTGGTTGAGCAGAGCTGAGCCACATGCAAACCAACTGCCCTGGGGAGACAGTTATTTATTGTAATGTATTCCAGTGACATCCTCCCATGCTGTTTACAGGCCTGAGCTGCCTTCATTAGCATGAGTTCACAGCCCATGTCTCCTGACAGTTGTCCTTGGAACCCTGGGGCTTATTCCTCCAAAAGTTCACTGATACTGTTGCAGAGCAGGACAGAGGCCTCCACTCGCGTCCTCTCTTCTTGGTCTGCTCTTTTGTTCCATTATGGATTAGTAGTAGTGGTACTGTCTCTGGTGACCTGCTCATTGTATAGTTAGACTGTCTTCCTCAGATAGATTTCCAGTGCATGTGCTTTTACTTTAAGAAGGTGATGTCTGTGTTGGCAATGGTCTGGTATTGCCCCGTTTAATCCACTTTAGTCGAATGAGTTCATTTGCTTAGAAAGTCCAGTTCATTTGAGAAGGTGTGACTGAACTCTGATGTGGACCAAAAATAGTGAACTTTGGTCCACGTACAAACCTAGGTCATGGTTTGGTTGATGTAAACTCTGGTGAAGTTCGAATGCATATGTGAATGCTAAGTGGACCAGAGACCACAACTAAAGTAGAAAGGAGGCCATGCTGCAGGGCATTCTGATTAAATACAACCAAAACAAACCCTGTTTCGAAAGACAAAAATGAAATCCCAAAATCACTAAAATCGGATGTCACTCAATTTTTGTGAAGAAGGATGTTGTGCTCTTTGTTTTCTTCATAAGTTTTCATGTTGTTTCCTTCAGTGGTTCTTGATTCAACTCCATCACAGGCGAGTGTGTGGTTCATTTGACAGAGTGCAGTTTGAAAACATACAGCACCAGCTGAAGATGTAACAAATGTAGCATTCTTGCTCCCCAATTGATCAGGATCTTCCATACCAGTACCACTAAGTCTACTAGTATTGTTTCAAATCCGTATGTCCAGTTTTGATGTCATATTTTAGATCAGGGGTCTAAAACACTGATACCTGTCTTACATTTGTAGAAGTCCTCAACACACCTGAATGAAATGTTTAAATACTATTAGTCCTGCTAATGACATCATCATTTGATTCAAGTGTGCTGAAGCAAATAGACTTTGAAAAATAGCTGGAAGCTGACTTTCAAACATGAGAGTTTGCAGCACTTATTTCAGCCATTCTGCTTCTTATAGAAGCCCTGAGCTGATATTAGCTGGTTAGTTACTGGAGTAGTATTTAATCAGCAGGCAGATAAAAATCTGGACAAAGATATCCTTATACTAAAAGTCAAATACTAACACAAAAAAATGTCTGAACAATATTTTCACAAGTTTATAAACAGGGGTTAACATTTGGAAGTTTTTGATTAATATTAACCACACTCACAAAACTTAGTTTTGTATAATACACATGTTTATTTTATTTTTAAGTGAGTGCTGTCACTTGTCGTCTACTTGTTCTTGGATTGCAGTTTTTAAACTTTAAAATAAGAATTTTGCAGTCAGAACATAAATGTTGAAGAAATAAGCAAGTGTATTTATTTTTGCTTTTTGATTTACCACATGGCTGACAATTGAAGCAGCCCATGTCATCTACTGACTCTTTATAACACCACACGTTTAAACAAAATCTCACGCTAGAATTGCACATTGCACACTTTCCCACAGATTACTCATACCTGAAAGGTGCGTCTCACTTGTGATTGATTGTCCCTGGGCAGACACCATTGTTTAAGCTGCTCCAGGTTTGCCTCTCTAAATGGTTTCCTCCCAAACCTGTACGCACCCACAATTACCTGCTGGTTGGGCATTCAGTGAGCTGTAAACAGTGTTATTGAACATTTCATCGCTGTGCCTCGGGGCCAAACTTCTGCATATTTGTATGTCAGAAATATTTACGCAGCGAAGTGTGTCATTTGATTCTAATGATTATTTCTTGACGGAGTGACAAGTCTATGATAGATGAAGAGAAGTTTCCTCATAGTTGTTAAATGGTGCGATGAAGATTTAATTGCGAAAGAAAGCAGAAAGAAGCAGATGTCTTTTAACTCTGCTTTTTCTCACCCTCATAGTTTAAGGTATGCATATAATTTTAAAAAATAATTTTAAAATATATTCATATAAATAGCTCAGACATTTGGCATAGCTGCATCCCTGAACCAGTGCACTAAAGTTCGAATTTTCACCCAAATTGTACTTTTAAATTTCAGTTACCTGAAGGGAAACTTGGCTGCCACAAATCGCCCTTTCTGCACTTTATTCCCACAACAGATTCTTATTCATTCTCATTTTCATTCCAGCCAGGCTGTTTGTGAGCACATCTGCTTTATCTTGATTTGGAGCAACTTTATTGCATTAGACTGGAGCTCCATGCTGTGCTGCTTCTGACAACGGAAGCAAAAATGACTGTGACTTGCCCTGACAGAGCACCATAGCAACATAGAGTAATGTAATTTGTTTTGAAATATAAAATGCAATATGCTTCTCTTTGGAAGGTGGCTTGGATATAAGCAAACAAAAGGAGACACTCTTCACGTTCACTCACCAACAGCCACACTCATTTCCAGTTGCCTTGGAGAGCCACACCACTGCTGATCCTAATTGGATGTGAAGCCAGTCAAAGTTTGATCATACTTTGCTTAGTTCTGTTGATGCGTTTCAGTGGGTCAGGTGTTATACAAGAAATGAACTCTGATGAAAGTAAGTGTGGAACTGTCTAATGCAGTTGTTTTCATTGTCTCCTAACTATGATCAGTGCAGGGAAAAGGAACAAGGTGCTTTTTATTTGCTGCAGAGAGCTAACAGAGCCTGTACTGAACTTATCAACAGATGGTGAATATGACGGCATTAAAAGCACTAAAGTGCCACTGACATGCTTTTGCTATGTTATAAATGTTTGCTTTTATTTCATATGAAATCCCAATCATGCATTCTCTTCCTAAAAGCTATATATAGATTACTTTGTTTGAGCATTTCTGTTGTCATTGATGCAAAATTTAACTTTAGAGATTTTTATTTGACTATTAAGTAAGAAGTGACATTCATCTGACCAAGGAAGCACCCAGGCCATGTTGACGGTGTACAGTATATAGAATCACCAGTAAGTAGCATTTCAGAAACAACAGTTTGGGCTCCTCCTTATGTAAAGCTTCCATGTTTCTGAGGCCCAATGCATTATCTGAGCTAGCATAGCACTGAAGTATACATTTTCTTATGGCTACACTCAATGAAAGATTACCTTTTTTTACTTGGAAGTATCAAATCATATAAAATATTTTGATGAAATCATGTTTCTTAAATTATTGATTTTTTATTAAACAGAGGTCACAGTTCACCATTGTGCTTTGTATAAGATAGCAATGATAAAAAATAAAATAAACAAGCCATTCTACATGTTAAATGTACAATGATTAAGTCTTTATGTTTATGAGGTTTGAGACATTTAGCTTTAGCCACCTTATTTCTTGAGGTGGTGTTATAGGATTGATAATGGAGGTCACTGTAAACGAGTTTGTTTTGAAGGCTAATTGTATGTGCAGAGCTATATAAAGGTCATTTGTTCATTTAATCTAATTTTATTGAGGTTGCAGGACAATGGCTCTCGAAGACTGAAGTTGTAAACCTCTGATCAAGCATACAGTATTTGCCATCTGTAGCAATGGAGATAACAAAAGCTAAATAAGCTAAATATGCTAATACATTTAATCAGTGACCATTTCTTTAGGTCATCTCCCCAACTTTTGAAGATGAAGTGTGTTATATCTTTAAGGCGTAAAAGTTGATGTTTCTGTATCTGCTTTTCAAGAGACCAACTGCTTACATGTAGGGAAGGTGGCCCAGAGGTCCAGCTCTTAATTTATGCAAAGCATGATGGTTTTTAGCAATAAGGTCAATTCACTGTTTGTTTTGGACATAAAGATAGATGAATAAACCCAAGAATCACTAAAAACAAGTTTATGCTCATTGTTTTTAGCCTCATGAGTGATGTCACTTGCCAAAACTCTGCAGGCCCCATCAGTCAGGGGTATGCTCTGTTGTTTTCTGTAAATATCTTTGCTTGCCAAAAACAAGGTTTGATATGACAAATAAAAGGGTTTTTGTTTTTTCACCACAAGTCATGGACAGGTAATGCTTCTTATTACAGTTACGCTAACGCAGCTGAACAACTTGGGGACACTGTAAACATATTTCTGTCTCATTGATGTACAGCCAAACACTGAATTAATAGGAAACACCTTGTCAACTTAATTGTTTTTGGATCTCTTCTGTGTAACTTGGAGCTTCTTGAAAATGTGTGTGTGGTTTGCTCTGTAAGAACACGTGCACAGCAAAATACAAGGTTACGTTTTGTATTTTTTTATTTTATAAAAACATATTCATTCACTATATGACATTTTTAGCAGTGTACATCCAGTTAAATATTTAAGACAATAAACATCAAAACAAACTACTTGACAAGATTAGTACTGATACAAAGTAGTACTAGCAGATAACTTTTTCACCTTTGTTTTCCTTGTTTCAAATGTATTTCATTGACTTTTGCATTGCTCTAAACTGCATTAGTCAAACTAGCGGTGGTTTGATGGAGTGTGTGACGTCTTGTGTCTCACACTCCAATCCATCTGGGCCAAGACGTCACATGCAAGGCTATTATCACCCCATAAATCTATGCAGATCTCAATAAACTTCTCCTTCAGTCTTTTCGGTTGCGCTAACACTGATGTGGTTTGCCATTAAACTTAAAGGAAGAATGAAAACGTCTCCATTTAGTTAGGACTTTAAAAAAAAATTTTTCCTGAGGAATGTTCTGTGTTCCACACAAAGATGTGACTGCAGAGATGCTTTGTCTGAGTTTGACAGAGATTTCATTTGGATAAAGATTAACAGCAGTTTTAATAATTCCAGGAAATTGCTTTAGTTTTACAATTCGGTCTCAAAATGTTTATAGTTGCAGTTTATTCCATTTCTTCTTAACCTGCTTTAAGGCAGAAAAACAGTCATTGATTACATTACGAGTCTTCCTCCCCCTTTGTCACTGATTCAGTGGTACTGAGTATATTAATATTGACTGCCTAAATGCCTCCAAGGCTCTTTTATTGGATGTTGTGATAGAAAGCGCAGGAAAAACAATTTATTCACCAGTAAATGTAGGTTTAATGGGAGTCATTTTGTTGCATTTAGAACTCATGGAGATGAAAACCCTAGTGGTGGTGTCGCAATAATACTTAAGATATTATAGAGGAGTTGGTTTAATTATTATCCACACTATCAAAGCTTCTAACAGTAAAGTAAGAGTCTTAATGGTGAATGCATTTAGCAACATATTTTGTTTTTATATCTTCATAATTATGCGTTTTTCAGTTTCAGTGTAGAAATGATCAACAGACATGCAATTTCTTCCCCAGTACATTTTTGAAATGATTTTAAAAATAACATGTCCAATGTTCAGAAGCTAGTTCTTTGTTTAGATTTTCACAATCTTTGCGGACATTTACACCTGCATGTTCTTTCCCACAAATTATAGTGCTTTATTAGTAACATTATGGCTGTTCTTAAGTTTGTGATTTCTGATATTCATTCAGTCCTTCAGATCCCAGTCTGGAGTATTTCTCCTTGTGTGTTAACACCAACTAACTTCCATCAGGACTGCAAAATAATAGAAAACGTCTCTGAACACAGCAGTAGGAGTCTAATTTCTGAAATCTTGGCTTGAAAATATTTTTGGATAAATTAGTTCTGACCTGCATGAATTAAAAACATTTAAACAGGGAGAGTTTTTTTTCCTTTTTTCTTGATCCTCACTATGCCATCCTCTGCCCTTTTGCTGTTCTGCCCTTTAATTTTTGACAGAATTTTGGACAACAGGACCTTTTAAACGTCCAGGAAAATAAATGTGGTTTGACATAAAAAGTCTCACAAATTGAAGCTCCATTTGTGCTTTAAGCTTTCTAGAAACCTGAGCTTGTCTTATTTTTGTTCAACACATGGTGGATCTGTTGAATTTTCCCACTTTAAATCTGTACTCCATATTTGCATTTTTTCACGATTATCCCAATGTGTACATATATTTTTTATAGCTTGACGCAATAATTTATACTGTAAAGTTGGGGGCGGGGTTCTGACTGGTAAATCAAAGTTGTGTTGTTTCATTTTCTGACCTTGTTTTACGTAATACTTAAATAAAGTTTATGTTTTTCCATCTAAAACAAAATCTTTAGTCCAGAAACAAGACTGATATCCTGTACCACTAATTGAACTGTGTTGCTGTTTACAATTGAGTAAATGTGTCTCAATGTGTATCTTTTGGTCTTTACTGTTTTTGTTAAATGTTTGTAGCTGCAATTATTTTTTGTGAAAATAAGGCTAATACTGCTTTGTATTTTTCACAGCATCTTGTAAAGGTTTTTACCAGATTAAACATGGCTTACATCTGGTAAAAAGAGAGAAGTTGGTTGCAGCGTGTAAAGACAGTTGAAGAAAACTTTTACATCGTGACTTGTACTCAAAGTTAGGCCATTTGAAAGCCATGTTTAATTTTCCTTTCACTGCACAATTTCGTGCTAATTTGTGTTAACCTATCACACAAAGTCGGAACAAAATACGTAGAGGTTATTAGTTGTAATGTGACAAAAATGTGAAGATGTTCTGAATTCTTTTGCAAGGCAGTTTGCTGTGTACTTGGATTTACTGACCTAGAAAGGTGACTACTCACCAAATACCTAAGCAAGCATTCCTGTCACTGGTATTTTCTCATTATGGGATTTTCAGAACAGGTTTATTCTCAAAGGAGGCAATAATATGCAAAGAAAAATGCCCATATTTTGCAGTTTCACATAAGTTGAGGTTTTTATTTCCCCTAAGAGAAACTTTAGTTAATTTTAAGACTGGTCGAGAAAGCAGTGAGAAAGAATCACCAACTACCACTGACATTTACTTACATGATTTGTAGTAAATTGTAAAAGGAACATGACACATCTAGAGACTTTGTTTTCTGAGCTAAAAATATTTTTTAAATTTTTATTTTTATTGTTAAATAATTTTTTATGAAATATTATGAAAGAAGAAGGAAAGCATTTATTCTTTATTTATGTAACATGCTAATTGGAAAATGCACAGATGTACGGTTTCAAATAATCAGTCATTTGTTGCCTTCTTAAAGCAGGTGATTTTTTTAAAGGGTAAAAAAGTCCTTCAGGGAGGAAATATTGGTAAACTTCAATTAAGTAATCAAACTGCCAGAACTAAGCTTTTCTCTTTCTGTTTTTCCAGCCTGTTGGTGCGTTGAATCCAAAGCGTGCAGCATTTTACTCCGAACGCTATGAGTCAGGAGAAGACGACCAGACACCTCCCTATCATTATGACTCCCACTACTCCACTGCTGCCACCACTCTGTATTGGCTCATCAGAATAGTGAGTATGATCACTCCTTTTGCCGCCCTCCATTCCTGTTATTATTCTAATCGGAGAATTAGCCAAGTATGTGAATAGAAGTGAAGTCAAACCAGAGCCTCAGACAGCTTTTCGTTTCATTTTTTATTGTCTGCAGTGGTTGATTGTCACTTGTCAGACTTGATGATGCTGTTGCTTTGAGGTCTGTCGGCTTCTGCACAGGACGCAGCTCAACATTTCAATTTGATTGGGGCTGAGTTGGACCAATGGCGCTCAGAAAACACATTTCACAGGCCAGTAAACCGGCATATGTGAACTAAATAAAGAGTGGCTGGGTAATGATTTACAGGGGCTGCTGTGACAGGTTTATGTGTTTCAGGCAACCCAGTGAGCGCTGGAGACATGTCCATCAAGGTTACTGAGCACTGTCCTCATTTACTGAGGAAGAGGAGCAGGAGGCACCTCACCTCCAGTATGGTTCCTATAAAATAGGCCTTTATAACCTGCAGAGATTCTTTGGAACACTCTGCACATGGCTTTGGAAAGCTTACAAAACTGGGACAGTTTTATGGAGAAAGTGCGGTTTAGCTATCCAATGGCCATTATTACTACAAAAGAGCTAATGAACTGAGGGAGTTTCCCTGAAATAAGCTAGAAAGGTTCCAGTGTGTTTGTGTCCTCCGCATGATGACCAATCTCTTCTCTGAAACAGCCAATAGTCAAGATCAGACTCTCTGAAATTCAAACTTTATTTTTTGCTGCTCTCAGAAATGTCATAATAATTCTTTTTCTTCAGGTTTTAATACAATTAAATATTTCAGAGCTATTTCCTATTGTTCAGCTGGGAGAAATAACAAGAAAAACAAATGCTGATATTTTGAATAAGTGGGCAATTGTCTGTTTCGAAAAAATTATGTTCCTTTTTCAGCAAGCATGTCATGCCATGGTAGTCAACATGTCAAGAAAGTGGGAAAACTATCGTCCTTTTCCATTTGAACTTCAATTGAACTGATGTCTCATTTTTGTTCTCTGCAGGAGCCCTTCACCACGTTCTTCCTCAGTGCCAACGATAACAAATTCGACCATCCTGATCGCACATTTTCTGCCATCACACGCTCTTGGAGAAACTGTCAAAGAGACACGTCGGATGTAAAAGTGAGAAATATAACAGCGCAGGGTGTATGCTTTACCCTTACAACTGTAGAATCATCATGTGTTTGTGTTTGTGTATCGATGTGGTTCAGTGGTTTGGCTGTGAGACAAAGTTCAACCCTGAAAATAACAAAACGATGTAGCAATTCTTTGTTTTCTATATCTGCTGTTAGAATGCATGCAGAATTACACAAAACCTGCTTTCCTTCCTCAGTAAAGCTCTCAGGACTGTAAAAATAAATAACATCCCATTAATTATAAATGTCTTATCTAAACAAAAAGAAATCACAACCCCACAGTGTGCACATACTCTATGCATGTTTGATTTATCTCATGCAAAAAACAAACTATTTCAGAGGTAGACTGTTCTTGAACAAAGGCTGAATCTGAAAGAAAAACAAAGCCCTCTCTCTCTACAGATTCTCTGTGCACGCACTGAAAAACGCTGAACCCTGCTGATTTGCCTCCATTTTGCCCACTGCATAACACACAGCAGGGATACGCACTGACCTCAAAGTGTCATATATTTCTAGCACACCCTGCGTAGGATAGTGTTGCCTCAGGCAATTAATAAAGCATTAATGACAAAAGCTATTTAAAATGTAGTCTTTTATGTACAGACAGGGCTTTTACTTGCTGGGATCAGGGGGAGAACCAGCAATCCATGTGAGGAAGAGGTATAACACTGCAAGCCGCTGAACGACTTGATAATCAAACGCCACCCTGTTAACAAATACAGTCTACTTTTGGCCACTTGCATGTCTGCATGCATTTGTTTTTACACATGTAAGATGGTTGCTAAACTATTAGAGGAATTGTACTATGAAGGACAGTGCAGTATTCCTAAAAGGATTTCATAATTTAATAGAAAAGCTGAAATATTACACAAGAGCTACTTGTTTTGGGTTACTCATGGTTTCTAGCACGGGCAAGCTGCATGAAATGGCACTATGTTAGCTTCTTGTTAGCCCTGTATTCAAGGATGTTCAGGACCACAGCCTATCGCAAATAGATCAAACCTGGGAATACCTAAGAGCTCCTCTAAAAATATTTGTGTCTACTTATTTCAAAAGTTCAAGGTGTAAGGTGTCACTATGCAGAATCCAACATGTCAAGTAGCCAAGTAGCATTTGAGCTATGTACATTAACTTCCCAAAAAGCATTTTAAGAAATATATTTTACGTAAGATCTATGACAAAAAGGGCCATTTTAATTCTAAAGCAGCTGCAAAAATTCACAGTTCAGATAAGAAAATCTGTTACGGAGATAATTTTATCATAAATGTGCTACCTTTGAAATGCAATACATTTTGTGGATTTAATTTGGAAAAGTTACAGTATTTTCTGTTATATATATATATATATATATATATATATATATATATATATATATATATATATATAAGAGCATCACCAATGATATAGCCATATACAAAATTACCCCCAAAATTGGATACAAATTCACCAAAGTGGGAAAGAAACAAAAGTAGTCAGCTTACAGGGTAAAGCTGATTCAGTGATCTAGCTCAGACCACTGAGCAGTCCATTGGGCCTCTGATTTAAAGGGAGCTTGTTTTTACCGGGGTCTCTCTTTCATTAACCCCAGCCTCCTCCTGTAGTAATGATGACAAGGCCAAGGGACGCTGAGCTCCTGATGGGGATGACCCCTTAAAGGAGCAAGTCAAATGGAAACACCCCTGATAAAAGAACCTCTCCTTCCTGAAAACACTGTAATTTATGTAAATTCTCTTCCATACCTTTCATTTATGTCTGTATGAACATGCAGTCAAGTTATGCTGGCACAGCTGCCCATTGACAAAGAGAGATAGACTTTTCTTTAAAGTACTGGGGACAAATCCACACACACGGAAACACACACACAAACTGCCAGTGTGTTGTCTGAAGGTATCCAGCAGCACTCTCCTGGTGACAGATTTTGACAAACATGTCATTAAGGTGACACAGTGTAAAGCAATGTAGGCTTGAGTGATTGACTTGTTAGCCCATTACAATGCTGTTGCAGAATTAATGGCTACCATGGGAGGGTGGCTTGAAAGCAGAGCTGGCAGTTTTAACAGCTTGGCAGTGAGTTACAGCAGCAAGTTTACAACCAAAAAAAAAGCAGAGGGAAAGTGTGCTTATGTGTGTGTGGAAGAAAAGAAGAAAACACAGATTATGGTTTTTTTTACTCCTTTTCCTGTCATGTGCAGAGGGTGAAATCTGACCAGCAGCAGACCAGTAGTCTTATTGGCCTGTACCATGTCATGGCAACTCACTGTCTGAAAACCAAATGGTTTATGGGTACCAAAAAGCTCTAAACAGTAAGTTTCCCATAGGCAGGATTAAAGTCTTTATTACCACTGAATGTGACAAATGCTGCTTTTATATTGCTATTCATTTATATTTAGTTCCCTTTACTCTGACACCCATAAATCTAATTCAATGTTGCCATTATCTTCAGAAGTCAGCTAATTGGTGAACTGAGTAGACATATCTGTAGTGTAATGTCGGTATAACTATTCTGTGAGTACCAGTAACCAAAACCTTTGGCATAAGGAGCAAAATTCAATTCATTGGAATTTGGAAAAATGTTGGAGAGCTTCAAAACTAACAATATATAACTATCCATCTGACAGACCAGCTGGAGGAGCATTAATCTCAGAAACAAGCGGCCCTTGGTAAATCTGAAGGAGCTGCAGAAATTCATGGCTTAGATGGGAGAAGCTGTCAACAGGACAATTTGATGTTGTGCATTCCTTAAATCTGTCACTAGTGATATAGAGGCAAGAAGAAAGTCATAGCTAAAAGAAAGTCATAAGACGTGTTGTTGCATATTGACACAAGCTATGTATGGGACATTGGTAACATATGGAAGAAGATTCTCTGGTTTTGTGAGACCAAGCTTGTCCTTTTTGTGCATATACAAAACACTGTGACAGAAATTCCAACTAACTATTACAACCAACTGGCCATCCTCATGGTAAAACATAGTGTGGGTAGCATCATGCATTATGCAGGCCTTTCTTCAGCTGAGACAGAGAAGCTGGTTAGGACTGAAAAGAATTTAGATGTAGCCAAATACGGCAATGCTGGAAGAAAACCTGTGAGAGGTTGCCACACAATTCTAAATGTGGTAGAGTTTTACATTGCCAAAGGAAAAATATCCAGAGTTTCAATGTTATGGTTTAGATCAATATATTTATGTAAATTTAATGGGGGATCTGCATCAAGAGTTGAAACCGATGTTCACAGATGCTGTCCATCCAATCTGATTAAACTAGAACGGTTTTACAGAGAAGAATGAACAAAGGTTTCAGCCTCTGGATTCACAAAGATGTAAGAGACATAACAAAAAAGACATGCGGATGTAAAAGCAGAAAAGGGTGGTTCTACCATGTATGAACACTAATGCAGATCACATGTTTATTTACCAAATAATTTAATAACCATTTAGCAATTTTCTTCCACTTCATATTTATTCATCAACTTATGTTGGTTTATCACATAAAATATAAATAAAACCTACAAATGTTTGTGGTCACAATGAGAAAAATGTGGCAAAAAATCCAATGGGGTATGAATTTTCCAAGAAACTGTCAAACATATGGGATTTGCTCTTGTTTAAGTACAACAGAAAATCCTGTTGGGAAACGTGTTGTCTCAAAGCTCAGGTCAATATTTGCTCTCCCCTTGAGTGTAAATCACACTCGGCTTTACATTAAGAGCTCTTTTACCAAGCTCACTTCCCCTCCACAGCAGGGTCCTGACCCCATCACAAGAACCTAGAGACTAGAGAGAAAAACCCAACTCAGTTCCAGTTTCATTTAACACACCTAACACCTCTGCCTGGAATAACGGGACTAGCACCACTCAACGACCCTCTCATGGCCTGCTGTTCAGTTTGTTTGTGTTACCTTTCCCCTTGAATTTTCACTTCATCTCAGTGAGATTGTTTCTTATGTTTTTTCTTCCTTTTTTCACCTTTATATCCACAGACATATTTGTTTTCAGGCCTTCAGAATCACCCCTGTAATATTATATATTAATTTCTCTTCTTTAGGAATTGATCCCCGAGTTCTACTATCTCCCAGAGATGTTTGTTAACAGCAATGGCTACCATTTAGGAATGAGGGAAGATGGAACCATGATCTGTGATGTGGACTTGCCAGCCTGGGCCAAGAAGCCTGAAGACTTTGTTCGGATAAACAGGATGGTAAGCATTATGAGCATTGCAACAGCAGGAACAAAATTGCAGGAACAAAATGAGGTCTTCCCCATAAAGAAAAAAGTGATGCCATATATATCATTTTTATGTATCATTTGCATAAATTATATACCCTGGCTATGACTCTTTCAGAAGGCCTTTATAATGACATGATGATATTTTAATCTGCAGGTTAGGTGCCTGAAATTGTCAGAATTTGCCTCACTTATAAAATTTAATATAGCATCTTTTTCCTGTTCCGTACTTATCTGTTAGTATTCAACAGCCATGATCAATTTAACAATTTTACAATATATTCTATAATAATTAATACTCAATTGTTACCCTCTAACCTTTTCTTATAATGTCTTGTCTAAATTGTGGATTATTAAACTCATTACTCGGTACTATCTCTCCATCCAGAGTTCCTGCAGTGTCACTAGAGGAGAGGGCTAAGGGCAATTTTATCTTATAATGCTACCCTTTATGAAGCGGGGCCCCATCACTTGGGTAGGGGGCAAAGGTCTTTATGTGTGAGACTGTGTGTTTAAACACAGCCCACAGCATGGGACTCCCAACTTCCAACAGGTTTAAGGTATACAGCAGCAAAACAGCAAATCAGGGTCATTTGTTACCATCAGATAAACTCAGTTTTTCATTTAGTCTCAAGTGACTTAGTGCAGAAACTCAGCAAAACTGCTTTCTGCATTAACACAAAAACCACACACAAAGGCTACTTGATAAATAGCTTGATATACACTGCAGAACTAGAGGATTTTGGTCACAAATGACCATATACAAAAATGAACAATCCTACTTATGGGTCAGCAAAAGTAAACAAAATGTCCTATTGTCTTTTTACAGCTTTGTGAAAAAAGCAACTACTATTACAAATAGAAATCTGATTCCCACTGTTTAATATTTTATCTCTTTTCATAGTATGTTCATGTTAAATAATCCAAACAACTGTGACTACTTTGTGCCAAAGGTGGAGCAAGGCAGCAAAAATGTACTTTATAATCCCAGTAAAAGATTTTAATATGCCTCTGCTTTCTAATTTAGGCATAATGACCGACTTCCTCTATAAAGCAGAGCAACTTCTGCAACACAGCTGGGCAGAAACAATATACCCTGAGGTTAGGGGCCACAGTGTTTTTGGACCTGAAGTAGAAGGACGCCGAAGGAACACTCTTGACCTTTTCAGCAAGAGTGGCAGAGTTTGGCTGGTCTTATGCAGGTGACCTTTCCCCAAGCTCAACCCGTGCTGCCTGGTTGTGCTCCATCAGGCGCGCACACCAGCGGAGCGGGGGGAGGAACGGGGAAAACGAAAAATTATTAATGGCATGTCCGCATCACCTAAACAGAAAAGGCGGCTGAATGGAAGAGAAAGAACAGCTGCAGTGGAAATGTTGTCATGTTGATGGGATAAACATGCCTGACGTTACCTTGGATTTTTAAACTGCTTAAAAGAGTCGTTGTGCAGTTCTTCTATTTTTACTTTCTTTTGTTCTTTTTTCCCATCTAGCCCACGTTTACTTCCTCTTTTATTTCTTCTTCTGTCGGTGAATCTTCTGGACTTGCCTCCCTTTTTCTGTCTCTCTTTTTTCTTCCCTCCTTTCTCTGTTTCTTTTTTTCTCCCTCCCTTCCTCCTCCTCCCACTTCCCATCTTTGCATGTGCCACTTTCAATTGTCGTGATATGCCCTGTGGCAAACTCTGCCTCTGTGAGCTCGAGCAGGCTTTGTTGGTAATGGCTGTTATTCCTGACGTGAGGGGAGGAGTGTAAATTTCTCTTGCAAAGCTTCACCTCTGCCTGCATGGGAATTATGTTGTAGCACGCTGTGGAACAATGCTCCGACCCCCATTGCATGTTTTCTATAGGTGCTGTAGATTTGTAATGAGCTTTCTTAAATTATACCCAGAGTCTCCCTCCAGTCCTCCCACAAGAAATCTAGCTTGTTTTTCCACTAAAGCAATAATTCTTCCCTTTTGTATTTTTAAATCTGCAGTTAGTTTTAAAGTGTGTTTGATCTTGGTATTAATAAGGGAATTTCTTTGTCTCCGCGAGGAGACTGTGGTAAGTGGAGAGATAAGTGTGATGGGAAGATTGTCCTTTGTTAGATCATTAAATTAAGGCAAATATCTCCATTTAGCCTATAATAAAACAGCAGTTATTTTTCTGTGGTTAAGTTACATAACCCTAACCTAATGATACAGTTGGACTCTGAACTGCAAGCTAAATCCATAAAATTCCTCTCTAGGAAATGTGCTTCAAATTGTTTTGTTACTGTCTATTTCTCAGAGACAATAATATATTCATGTCTTTTGGGAAATCATTCGGAAGAAGTTGAATTTCTTCAAATTTTGCGTGTTTGTGTATTTTTTGTTTTGTGCAGATGATTAAAAAAAGACACTTCTACCCTCATTGCTTTGTCTGAGCAGCAGCTCCACAGTCTATTTAGATCACAAAGATAAGCTGGAACAATAAGAAAAAATAATAACTCATGAAAAGAGATATGATGGCTTCCCTCCACTAAGTTAATTATTGATCCTTAGTTTTACTCTTCCACAAAGCCTTTTGAGTTCACAATGATGATTTGCTTTACTGTAGAGTTGCAAAACTGAAGGACTGAAAGCAGCAACAACATGAGCAAAAGCAGCACACACTAAGATTTCTCCACTTGTTTTTGATATTTCAATAAAGATGCTTTAAGAAGCATGTCACAGTTTTCATTTTCATAATTTACTATTCTGCTCCTTTTCTGTTGAGGACACTGTGTAAAGTTAGCTCAAATGGTGCTTTCCCAAATGATTTCTTTCTTTGTTTTCCTCCTTCCTCTTGGTGCCAGTTTGTTTTGGCCATGGTTGCTAAATCTCACTAAGTCAGTGAGGCACCTAAAATTACGTATTTCATCCCACTGGCTCATTTCCTTATACAGTGTATGCACTGTATGAGTGAAACGTAGGACTGTGAGCATATTTTTTTAAAAAAAATCTGCATGTCGTGAGTGGGGTTGTGAATATGATGCATTTTGCAGGTTACACCTCCTTGCAAAATTCTTCATTCTCCTTTAGCTTCTTGGATTTTTTAAAATATAACACCCCCAAAACATTCAATGCATTTTATTTAACAGACCGACATAACATTCTGAACATAAATGTGAATGAAAGGAAAGGTGCATATAGTTTTCCATGTCTTTTGTTTTACAATAAAACTCTGGATGTTTGGATGTGTTTGTTCCAAGTTAGCACACACAGACCAGAAGCTTTAAGGTTTGGCCATTTTTCTTCTCCAGTTAGCACAAATTCACTTAGACTGGATAGAGAGAAACTGTGAACAAACGTTTTCAAATCTTGCCACAGATTCTCGGTTGACTTAGGTGTGGACATTGAAGTTATCCTTTTAACACATGAATAAGCTTCACTTTTAACCATTTTGTTTTAACTATGGTTATATGTTTAAGGTTGTTGACGTTCTTATAGGTAAAGCTCTTCTCAACTCCCTGCCCTGCTGAAAGTAAGCAAACCCAAAGCATGACGCTGCCAACGCCGTGTTTAGACTGTAAGGATGGTACATTCAGGATGAAGTGAAGGGGGAATCTACCATCTTTAATAGCACCCACATATTTCAAAATTTTACATTTAAAAAATAAAAAAAATTATATCAGAATTTTGTGCTATTTTGTGTTGGGCTATAACACATAATATCCATTAACTACATTGAAATTTGAAAAAAATAGAAGAAGGCTTAAGGGGTGTGAATATAACATAACAAATGTCTACACCATCAAAATAGATGCATTACATTTTCACCCAATCTTTTTACTTCATTGCATTGTTTGAAATGTCTGTGACTAGGATTTAATGTTCTGCTTGGTCATCTTTGTGCAATATCAAATTGTCACTTTACTAAGTCCCAAAAAGGGATTTTAGCAAAGAAAACCAAACAAAGAAATTTGGGGGGCAGGGAGGTTGCGACAAGATAAATTTGCCAAAAATAATTACTTTTGGCAAAAAAAAGACTTAGACCATTATTTCAGGAATTATCTCTACTCTGTTTGTGTTTTAAGTTGAGTTTGCCTTGTGACTTTTGGCTCCAGTGCTTTGTGTTCCTGGGGTGCCTCTCACCTCTAATTGCCCTGTGCTCCTCTGACAGGCCCTGGAAAGCGAGTTTGTGTCATGTCAGCTGCATCAGTGGATTGACCTTATTTTCGGCTACAAGCAGCGAGGGCCAGAAGCAGTGCGTGCCCTCAACGTATTTCACCACCTGACTTATGAGGGCTCCGTCAGCTTGGACAGTATTGCTGACCCTTTGCTCAGAGAGGTAATGCTCGCGGAGACACAGACACACACATATGTATTCTCACGGTGATGAAGCCACCTACTCTCTTACTCACCATGCATGCAACTTCCTGTGTGTGTTTGTCCAGACATGCCTTGCAGTTCCTGGAGCGTTCATATCGTGCATCTGTCAGTCAATTAATATGTGATGCAAGTCTAACCCGTAGGATAATCTGTCAGGGTTGCTGACTCTGCATGTTTACAAGATTGGAGTCGTTTTTGTTGACATGAGATTTTAATTCTGCTGTTCAGTGATGTCGTTTTGTTTGAATATCATTTCAAATACATTTTTGATCTTGTTAACATCATATTTCAACGCCCTTATTTTGGAATATACTGAATGTCGCTTTTCCTTATCAGGTCAAAATATCTGTCTGAGGTCTTTGATCAGTCAAAAGCAGTCACTCAATGAATAGATATATGACATAATCCTCTTATTTTAACAAATTAACTCAGTAACTATTAGGTGGATTGTTCTGTTTGCATAATTGCAAAGGGAAAGGGGACCAAAGACTACAGCAGCTGGCATGCATTGTGGCACTTTCCAGTGTGAGCTCTCCTCTCCCTGTGATATTCACCATCTGCTGTCTGCAAAACAACTCATTTATATACTGTCACTTTCAGGGGCGCCTTTATTTATCAAGTGACCACTATGCAAATCACCTGCAGAAGATTTGGCTCATCTAATTACCAAACCATATTGTGAAAGGTTTGGTTTGTGTTTTTTCAGGAAATAGTTTCGACGATGCCTTGTTTATTTTGCTTCAGACTGGAAGGTTTTTAGCTGTCTTCTGCTGTCACAGTTGTTACTTTGAGGGGTGACAGTACTCTTAGTTAGTCTCACATTAGGAAGTCAGATATTTAGAGTCCCTAATTATGCTCACATAGCTGAAAGTGTGAGATCTGAATTTAATTGTGTCAGAAACTATGATGGGTTTTTTTAATATGATGAGCACTAATTAAGACAAACTGTCCAGGCTTTGTAATTCATTATATTTCATATTTAATTTTTTATTTTATTTTTTTTCCGTTATCATTTTTATTTTTACTGTTCTTTGCCCTTTAAATTAAAAACCTATGTCAGTTATTCTATAGAAAAACAATTATTTAAAAGAAAAGGGAAAAAAAATCAAGGTTAATTAGTTAATTAAGTGACCTTGAGGTGTAATATTGACAACAAAATAAAATGACACATAGAAACATAGAAATACGTTTTGCTGGGGAAAAAAACAACAAAGACTTATATACACTAATATACTATTTTATTTTTTTTTCAGAAAGATTGGTCTATTTCTATTCTTTTGAGGTTTTTTTTTCTCCTCAGAACCACTTTGGGGAAAAAAAAATATTTTAGTTTGAGTTTGCAGTAAGTTTATATACGGACCCAGTTCATTTGCTTGCCTTTTTAATACTTGCTAAAGTACAAGTGTAAAGTTGTCCATGGGCATTAATTTAATGTAGTGTTTAAATGTTGGTTTGTTGAAGCACACAATATTTATTACCTTAGAGATCTTATGCATTTGCTGTATACAGTACATACTGTATGTTCCAAAATACAATTTTGTAAGCATTCCTGCTGTTTTAATAGTATGTGTGTATTAAAGTGCGGCCATTATTAACATAATCTAATATTGAATGAGCCATTCTAGCCTATTTCTGAAGCTCATTTGTGACATATTGAAATAATTTTCAATATGTTGTGTTTGGCATTTACAAGTTGATTTTATTTTGCATTCTAAAAACATCTGATTTCCCTTTAATTTGAATCCCGCAGAGACAGAGGATATAGTACAACTAAAGTAGAATAATTTTATGAAACTATAGGATATTAATACTGCTCAATTTATGCATGTATTTTCTATTTATTTCAATCAGAGTTTATGAATTATTTCTACTTCTCCCCCCTCCCAGGTCATTGCGTTACCTGCTTGGATGAGTCAATGAGGTGGAAGTGTGCCGAGAGTTCGTCTCACTAAGATTTGTTGATATGTGATGATTGACTCCTGGTATTGATTCATCAAGGCCTGACAGGTGAAACTGCCGACCTGGCATTAGTCACAACAATTAAGGCATTTGAAATGTCAAGAAATTAGAGGTCACGAGAGATAATTTCCTTGTGCGTGTCAGATGAAAATGATGACACTTCCTGACATGCTGCCAGGCCTCTGGTCTGTGGTTGAGGAACAGTGACAGCTCTTCTGGGCATGCTGCCGGAACAGCAATCCTTCGCTGTGATGCCTCTCCTGACACCCTTTTCTTATGGAAAAACATGACAGCAACCCCTTGATTCAGACCCCACTGTGTCACTCACAAGTAAACAGACAAATTATTCATCAGTGGAACTCTATTGCTCCTCCTGCCACTGCCCCTCCTGCCACCTCTGCATCAACAAAGACACCAAAGTGTGCTGCAGCAAGCTTCTGACAGCCTTTGAGCTTGTTGACATTCCTTAAATTGATTTCACCTTGATATTCTGATGTTGAGGAAATACAAATGTTCAAATGGTTTACATTACTGTCTCTATCGCGTATCATAAAGATTTTAATTCCCATTATATGTGATGAAAGCAGGTTTAGACACAGGCACTTGCCCGTGGACAAATTGTTTGAGACATATTTGCTCTCACTTAAAGTCATATAGATGTCCATTCCCAAATAATCACTTAAGAAAAAAAGCTTCAGGGTGACTCTTTGTTTTACTTCAGGATCACATTCATGACAAGATTGTCTGAAGCAAATTTTTGTTGACATGTAAAGAGTGTCATTACATAGGAAACTAACACAGCTGCTGTACATTCCTTTATGTGATTTCTCTGGTAATTATTATTATTTTTTTTTTCTTGTATAAAATGTTTTTGTTCCCTAAAAGCCAAATTATTGGAAATAATTTGTGGTGTTATCTTTGACCTCTGTCAAAAGGTCAAAAATCTTGCTCCAAATTTGTAGCTGCCATTTCTGGTCCTCAATGATTCAAAATGATCTCACCTTTCTGCTTCAGTCAGCACAAGGGAATGTTTGCTTTTGTGTTGCTGCGTGTGTACTCTGGAGAGTGATACTAGCAGATCATCCTACATGTACAGGTCAGTCTCAATACAATAAAATAAAAGTAATTCAAGTCAAAAATGTAGCTTAACACATTATTGAGATTTAGGTCAGGCGAATTTGTTGACCAATACGGACAGCAATAGGTACCATGGTCCATAAACCACACAGTGGTTCTGCTGTTATTGTGGGTTAATGTTGCATCTTGTTTAAAAATAGCAGTGGGATTTTCTTGGTTGCTTCTGCACCTTTTTCTGTTCCACAGAACATGCATTCAGAATTTGTGGACACAGCCTGTTTGTTAGTCAAGCTCCTTTTATAGTTAACCTTAACCCATTACATTTCTCAAATAAAAAAAACCCATTTATTTTATTGGTCTTATGTACGGTTCACATTATTTTATAAACCAAACACTGGCTTTCGGGTTTGGAATTAGCTGTATGATATGATTATCAAAATTAAGAATTAAATGTTTGTATTAGATTTATATTAGATTTTGCTGAGATGTACCTGTAGCCTCTATTTCTACTTTGGGGATTACACAGCCGACGGAAGACCTGCCACCTTTTACTTTGTGTTTCTTTCATCACCAAAGAATGATGTTTAAGGTGCGTTAAAACTAACCCTATTTGGTCTGCTTTACTCAAACTCTAGTTCATTTGCCTATAAAGTTCAGGTTGTTTGAGGAGGTGTGAATGCACACACCAAAAAAGCAAACGCTGATCCACCCAAAAATGTCCTGGTTCGACTGAAGTGAACTGAATGCATGTGTGAATACCAATGACTAGACCACTCCACAAGCAGGAGAGTCTAGTGCTAGACAGAGAAATGGCTCATTGTCTTTGGTTAATGCAAAAGATAAATCGTACAACTGCTAAAATCTGTTGCCATTACATTTTTATTTACATTTTATGAAGAAGGAAGTTGGGTTCAGTGTCTTCTTCAACTGTGCTGTGTTCACTTCCACAGCACAGTGTGGAGGTGAACTTCACCGTCTGGAAATGTAACAAATGTTGCAATTCTGGTCTCCAATCGAACTGAGAACATATTGTTATGAGGAATATTATGTGCTCACCCAAGCAAGGCAGCTTTTGCTTGGAGGGAAAATAATCTAAATGGTTGTAGTGAGCCACTTCTCAGCCAAAGCGCAAAGCCTTTAATGACATGGACTAATGACTTGTCTGTTTAGTTATACTACCTTAGAGTGGAATACAGACATGTTTTTGTTATCCATCTCTGGGGATCTGTGTCCAAGTGGCTGAGAAATATTGATGTGTTTTGATCAGCTTGTGAAATAACATCGATGATTTAACCTTCAACAAGGTAAATCCTCACAAAAGAACTCAAATGTAAAGAAAACTAGCCAAAGATTCCTTTGAAAAATAATATGCTTCAAGACTATCATCGTTCAGCAGCCCAGTTTTCATCATTATGAGTAATTTGATGTTTTCCACATGACAGCTATCTCAGACTTTATGGTCTATGGATCGAGTTTCTTTATTTGAACAGACACCTTGACCCTGAACCTAACCTTAAATACCCATAATGTCAGTTGCCTCAGTTACTTGGCAGACTTTGTTGTAAAAAACACGCTAACGTTTAATGCTTCCCAAATGTGCAAACCAGCTCACATGAAACTTTCACTGCTGCATGACAGCACTCACCAGTGTGGACATTGCCTTTTTTGGAGCCGTGAAAGATCTGAAGTGACCAGGCGGTGTTGGGGGCGACTGTGTGCCTCGCAGGTGGCCTGTCCTCATTCGGCATCACCTCCAAAAGCCCTGCGCCACGTCTCTGACTGTGGCATTTGCTACCCAATGGGTCCTTTTTGATAGTGAGTGGTGTGTACAGGGGCAGGAAAATGAGGGCCAGTCACACAGGCAGTCGGGAGGGCAGACGAAAGGCTGAACGATGTATGTTTTATTGTGCACAATGGCATTGATGGACATCTACAAGCTCTTCTGATGGTGGAAAAGGCTTCAGTCACATCAATCACCTCCACCTTAGAGTGCTACGCTTTCAGTCAAGCTCAGCAGCTCTTACTGGTTCTGTTTAGTTTTGTTTTTTTTCTCTTGTTGCAAGCAGAGAAGCTCCTTTGTCTTTTTTTCCCAAGTTTGTTTTCTAAAAATAGAAGAGCTCAGATTCTTGTGGTGGTGTTCTTTTTTTCACTGTTAGTTATCTGACTTCAGTTGTGTTTTCTCCCTGTTATTCTCATAGTTTCTCCTCCATAAATCATCCTTCATTGAGGTAGTACCTTTACCTAACTCACAAAGTCTATCTTGTGTGGTGTTCTGTTTGCGTGCTTGTGTGAGTATGACTATACACACATGCTTTTGTGCTTTGTTTCAAGTACAATAACATCTAAAAGCACGCTGGCCTGCTGCAGTTCTATCTGGATGTCACTCCAGGTTAACGTTTGTGCAGTTGGGGCCCCTGCTCCTGGAAATGGGGAATGGTTAACTGAAGCATGTTAATAGGAAAAGGCTTGTCTCTTCCACACTAACACTTGGATGACTCTGCAGGCAGAGGGGGAAGGGGGAGCACCCAGGCGGATTGGGAGTGCACCCCTTTCCCTTTACCTCCCCCCTTCCTCAGAGGCACGGCTGAGTTAGGATTTGCTTGCATTGTCAAGTAACGCATTGACCCATCACTTTGATGCATATTGATTGTGACAGCCACTCTCTCACTCTCTCACTCTCTCGCTCTCTCCCGCAGGCCACAGAGGCGCAGATCCAGAGCTTTGGACAGACGCCATCTCAGTTGCTTATCGAGCCACATCCTCCACGCAGCTCCGCCATGCACCTGGTGAGAACAGTGAGCATGCTGGGAGCCTTCACTGCACCTCTGGATGTGTGTGTGTGCTTCAGGGATGCTGGGTAGACCTTTTATATTTTGGTCTGTGTTTACAAGCAGTAATAAGTTTGTGAAAGATTATTTCCAACTTAGCATTCTTTCAACCTTTTTTTTTTTTTTTTTAACAGCAGTTAAATATTTTATTTTTATCTTGTGTAGTCACAGGGCCTCTGTTTAACTAACAGTTATTAGGACCGGTATTCTGTGGTGTATCTTAACTTGTCCTTTTAGAAAGTGAAGTTTAATGAGAACAGTGCTCCCTACTGGTCTAAAAGTCGTGTTTTTCCAATTACCTTTATGTATGGTGCCTTGCAGAAGCAAACAAAAATAAAACCTTTAACTTTTTCACATTTTGTCTCGTAACAATCACATATGGACAGCATTTTATTGGTATTTTTTTAATGCACCAAAAGAAGAGCATTATTATGAAGAGGGAGGAAAATACATGATGATTTTATAAGGAACTTACAAATAAGACTCAAAAAGTTTGGCACAATTTCTGAGCCCCTTTTACTATGATACCCCTAACTACAATCCAACAAAACCAATTGCTTAACAATCTTGCCTCTTTGAAAGAGTCGCACAGTAAGAAAAACTGGATTGATAACAACCAACGTTTATTTCCTTCTTGCTGCCATTTGTATATATGTTTTAGGATTTGTGTATGTTCAGTGTAGAAAAAATGTTAGCGGTGTAGTCATTATGTATTGTGACGTTAACAGGCAAAGATATGTATATAATATCATTAAATATTGGTTATCGGGAATAACAATAATATTAATATCGGATATCAAATTTTCATGTTAGTGCATCCCTACCTAAAACTTTTTAAAAAGTTTTCTCATAACTTAAAATTTATGTTCAGATGCTACTCATCTAATCTGAACATATAGACAGACCACAAATTTTAGATTGTCAAGTGTCTTAAATTTTGAAAGTTATGTAAGTTATGCGTCTTTTTTTAAATTGCATTAAAAAAAAGTTGAAATAAAGATATTGAAGGTTGTGGCTCAATATCTTATGTGATAGTCACATGACAAAAAAAATGACATTTTTAGCTACTTTTACTTTTGAATAACATCCAATGCCTGCTGAGATGATTATAAAACTATATTATTAATTTAAGTCCGCTCTATTCATCTGCATTCCATGTTTAATAAAAGTAGTTCACCCTCAAAATATTATTTTGACAGGTTAATTTCTTCTACATATGCAGAATAAATAAAACTTTAACTATTTTACAATTCAAAACAAAATCAGCTGCAAAACCTTAATCCAAATTCTTTATTTTTTTTTATTTTATATGAAATAGGCTGGACATTCAAGATGCATGTTTCTGTATCAATCATCTCTCCAGCGTCTCCAGCTTTCTTTGCCACCTCTTGTTGTAATCCTTTGTCTAACTGCCAAATGGGGATGTTGCATGAAGTTCTCCTTTGTGTCTGAACCTTGTTTTTTTTCTTCCACACTAATTCTTCTTCCATTCTTTTCTTACATAATTTCATACCTCTTCTTGTCATCTTTTCTGTGCCCTCCTTTCATGCTCTCAACCTTTATCGTCCTCATCCATCATGACGCCTCCATTTTTTCCCCCCATATTTTTGTCTTTTCTCTCTTCTACTCAATAGTGTTTCCTTCCGCAGAGTCCTCTCATGTTCAAGGACCAGATGCAGCAGGACGTCATCATGGTGTTAAAGTTTCCATCCAATTCTCCGGTTACGCATGTGGCTGCCAACACTCTGCCCCATCTCACTATACCAGCCGTGGTCACCGTCACCTGCAGCCGCTTATTTGCCGTCAATCGATGGCACAACACTGTCGGTGAGCGAAGTCGATGTCTAGAGGTGCTAGAGGTTCAAACACAGACATATGCTGATGGGTGGGTGGGGGGAATGTGGCACACCACATGTGATACCTACCACAGCAGAGGTCCTGTAAAATCACTTAATCACAGTCACACAAGAAACCTTCCCACTGCTCATGATAGACTTGTTGCAAGCTGTCTTTGAGAGCGACTAGCACCTTCCAGGTAAGCTGACTATGAGTGTTTCCACATGTTCCTTTTCAGACATGTGTGAACAACATTACCCACGGAGCCCCTCCTTACGAACAAGCCTCACCTCGGGGTCAAAGGGTCAAAGCAATGGTTACTAGGAAATTAGGCCACAACTGCACCACATTCTCCTCACACGTTTCCATCTGTCACTGCAGAAAATACGTACCACTCAAGACCAAAGAGTACACAGTGTGCGGTTGCCCTTAATGAACACAGCTGCAGCGCCCTGACCATCCTGTGGGAGAGGAAGGAAATGTGGTCTCACTTTTGAAATAAGAATGATAATAAGGTTTCCGTAATTTTAGACATGTCCCTAAATCAAAATGGTTTCACATCAATGAAATGTCGTTTGACGGTGGAACTGAAAAGTCTAGTAAGACATAAATGAATTGTTATATCATGAAAAAATATGAATGAATGGCTGCTTGACTGTGTATGAACGTGAAATTGTAAAACTGTATGCACGTATGCTTACATGAATCCAGGTCTCCGAGGAGCACCAGGCTACTCTCTGGAACAGGCCCATCATCTCCCTATAGAGATGGATTCTCTGGTTGGTGAGTGAGCTCAAACGAGAATACACAACTTCAAACTAGAAAAGGACATAAATATTTGTCCTTTATATCTATTTTAGAAAAAAGAAGCTACACCTCGGGTATGGTACTGTTTTTCTTTTTGTGTGTTCCTCTCAGCCAACAGTACTGGCAGCAACAAGCGTCAGATCACAGACCTAGTGGACCAAAGCATCCAAATCACCACACACTGTTTTGTGGTGACAGCTGACAACCGCTACATCCTGGTGTGTGGCTTCTGGGACAAGAGCTTCCGTGTGTACTCCTCTGAGACAGGTAGGTTATAGTGTAAACTCTGTTTCCTACAGGGCTGCGCACTGATGTGTGGAGGACTGAATGCTATGACAGTAATGATTCAGTATTGGTGCAACTGTCTCCTGACACACTGGACACAAAAGTTGATAGATATACACCTATGCAACGAATTATTAACGGCGATGAGAACAACTTATTGTCCCCTGTAGCTCATTAAATTTTTTTATTGAATTCAGCTGGGATCTCATGACATGGTTTGAGAATAAAGTGCTCGACTCCTTGATGTTTTCATCTCTGAATGTCTCCCAATCCTTCATCCCAGAGCAGTATAATTTGCATAAAAATTATGCAGATTTTTAATTGTGAGCAGCATGATTCTGATGTTTATAGTTGATTCATTTTTCCCTTAGAAGATATCAACCAAAAAGAAAACACCAATAGAAATCATCTTTGCTCTTTAATCTGTTTAGGCAAGCTGACCCAGATCATTTTTGGCCACTGGGATGTGGTGACATGTCTGGCCAGATCAGAGTCGTACATCGGAGGCGATTGCTACATTGTTTCTGGGTCTCGGGATGCTACCCTGCTGCTTTGGTACTGGAGTGGGCGGCACCATATTATTGGTGACAACCCCAATCACGGTGAGTATGCACTTTTTCAAGGGTTTTTACAATTGGGGATTAACAAAGTAAGAAAAAACAAACACAACTAACTGACTTCTGTCAATTTATCTTAGACAAATTACAATCTGCAGCCAAAACAGACAAGACACATAAAATTAAGTGTACTATGTTTTCTTTTGACTAAAGAAGACACTTATTGTGAAGATTTAAAGGAAGTTGTATCTCTGGAGCCAGCCAATCAGATTTCAGAGTAGATTTTGATGCACAGACAGAACCTTTTCGTCTTTTTCACAGCTATATTTATGATTTTAAAATTTATGTCGACTGAAATATTCTCACTTTATCTTTGCTACCTTCTGCTTCCCACCAAGACAATGCATTTCACTGATAATCAAACAATACTTCTATCTCAAGTTTAAAATGGTAGCTTCCAAAGCAAATAATAAAATTAACGAGTAGGAACAAACATGAAAATGATCATTTCTCTTCTTTGGTGGATTATCAACACTTTCCTCTTTTCTGATAAAGTATTGTCATATTACCAAACCCTGGGGTGCATTAGTCTCAAGTGATGGATAAAATTGCAAAATTAGTTATATATATATATATATATATATATATGTATATATATATATATATATATATATATATATATATTATTTAATTCAAGCATGAAATGTGTTCTTTCTTTTGAAGTTATTTTCCATGAACTCTATCAGGCTGTTTTTCAACGTTTCATTTGCTGAAGCAAAGGGCTTTTGATCAACACAGGAACAAAAACGCTGTTCATCCAAAAAACTCAAAAAGTTAGGCAGAATAAATTATCTGAAGGATAGCTGTTTGATTATTGATACCGAGTGGAACTATTTTCAACAAGAGGACGCCATGGGAAAGATTAATATATTTTTTATTAACAGTACTCTAGAAAAACATTCACATTTCTGTCTGTATCATAACAAATTTCAAATACTGGTTACTTTGAAGTCCAACTCACATGCCTACGTGTGATACACTCTCTCATTTTAAATGAATGCCAATGTCCCAGTAATTTCTATATAGAACACTGAAATGATCAGAAGAGATGAAGAGCTGTTTTACCAGTGAAAACTTGTTTTATTCTAGTAAAAAGTCCTTCATTACATTAACTTATATTTCTGGAATAATGACCTGAACAAAAACTGTGAATGGCGTGAAAAAATATTGTGTAATTTTAAGAAAAAAACAAACGCTGATGAGTCACACATTTTGAGCTTATCTCAGTGCTCAGGAGAAGTTGTGATTTTCATTCTTCGTGCATTTAATTGAAATGTCTATAGGTTTGATGAATACTTTTGCAAGGCACTTTTAAATGTCATGTCAAATGTGTTTTTGTTTTCTACTTCATCGTTGCTCTCAGATCTTGGCATCAGTGTGTAATTACTGGTCCTGATTTGGTCCCCATTGGGGATTGGCAAAGCAATGATATCCAGTTTTAATCCATTATCACTGCATGTGAGTGGAATTGAAAAATATAAAAAAATATATATATATATATTGTTTTTCAAAAAGTGATCTGGGTACTGCCTGTTACAACATGTGTACATTTTGAAAACTTGTGTTTTCAATTGTGAAAGATTTTAGGAGCTTGAGTTTAGTTGCAACCATCCTCTAATTAACTTCACTGAGGCTTTGACAGTTAATTAAGAATTTCAGCTTGGATGCCTCCAATTAGCAAGGGGCAACATCACTTGTGTTACTGCAGCAGGAAGAGAGTATTCCCCTGATATCCACATCAAAAGTGCTTGCAATGCATCTTTAGTGGACAAAAAGAAAAGCTAAAGAAAGAATAGCCATTAGAAGATGATTTAGAATCACCCATGAAAAAGTATGCAGAGTAGATTTTTCTTTATATGAATATCCTAATTTTATCTCTGTTATATTTTACTTAATGTCTTATAATTATTTTTTTTTTTAATAAGCTAGTGTTCGCTGTCATTCTGAATGTGTGTTCCGGACTGGAAATTCACCTTCAAAAGGTTGCACGTAATCTAATGTGTTTTAATTAAACCAAGCGCAGCTCCAGCTCCACCATGGTTCAGTGTCTCAGTCTCATCCATTCACACTGGTGGTAAAAGGTATTTTTACCATGTTAATTGTGGTGGCTGAATCTATCCATCCCAAGGGCCACCAAAAGAATGAGTGTATTCAAAGCCCAGTGATTGAATCTTTTGATGAGCAGGTGAGCTTGCTTTTACTCCCCTAGGACTTTTTTTTTTGACACTCGTCCTATTCAGTTCCCTCTCAGCGACAGGTGTGGAGACTGACAGGGCAGCACAGGTCCTGGTCTCTAAGGGACTATGATGCATCGATCATAGTCCATTTTGTTGACTGGACTGCTGCAGTTGTGCAGAGACATAACAAGCTAGTGGTTTGTATTGATTGTTGGTTAAAACACATCTGCATAATCCTTCACAGAGATTACTTAAATTCAGAGTTATTCAAGTCCCAAATGGGCAATTAATGTTACAGCACGTATATGATTATAAAATGACATAAAAACTAAAAGACAAAGTAGCAAAAATAAATAAATAAAATTTAACACCCCAAACAGGCATCACATATAAATCAATACATAATGTACAACAGTGTACTTTCCTTTCTTTTTCAGCCATTCAGTTGGATTGATTCTGTGTTTAGGATCATTGTCATGTTTATGAATGAAGTTCTCCCAATATTTAGCTGTCTGACAGATAACCTCACATTTCACCCTGGAATACTATATGCTCCAATTGTCAGCACAGTGAGTGCAAGGTGTTCAGATCCTGTGGCTGCAGATACACTTAAACTATCAGCTCTCCAGCATCGTTTTTGCTTATTGGTACAGTTTGTTTGCATTGCTACACAAGTCTTGCCAAAAATGATGATCGAAGAATTTAACTATTTTCTCATCTGTTGTGGGGTCTTTTTAAAAACCTAACTAATGTAATATTCATTTTAGAGTGTAAATGCTTTGTACTACTTAGAATTGGAGGGCTAGTGCCTGTCTCATTAGGCTAGCATTGGGATTTAGACTACACAGGATGCCTCTCCATCACAGGGCAACATAGAAACACAACCATAAGTGGATACACTCATACATAATGGCAACTTTGAGTATTCGCTTAAACTAACTGCCTGTTTTTTTGGACTGATGGAAAAAGTTATCTGGATTGAGAACCCATGACTAAATTGGGTGAGCTTGCAAGCTTCAGAACTTGAGTCAGAGTTTGAACCCAGAACCTTTTTGCTGCAACAGTGCTTACAGGGCAGCTGGGCATCATCCCTCTTTACATCCTCAGTCATTGCCAATATCTTTTATTTTTGGCTGCCAATAGAAGCAGCAAAGTTCAACTCCCCCCTGAAATGTGTGACATCATATGTAATTTAATTTAGTTTCATATTTCATTGCATTCTGCAAAGTACAATTATTAACAAATTATTTAATTGGTGATCAGGTTATTTTTAGACAGATTACTTTCCCATGTAGCAAGATCACCGGGTCAGTGGCTCCAGGTGCCATGAATCACCCCTCAGTAACCTCTACCCCTGCAATCATCAATCAAGAGGCGCATGGGAGTGAATCAAGCCATCTCTGCATTTGCATAACAATTCATAGGACTTTCCTTCCAGCAGATGTATGTCACAATCTTATTGGCTAAGAAATGTTAAAGAGATTACATCTATAAAACTAATTTCATACAATTGTATTATTTAATAAACTAAACAGAACATTTGTTAAACTAAGCCTGTTAATTAGTTAATTGGTGGTCCACATGTCTCATCTTTTAGGTGACTACCCAGCTCCACGAGCAGTTCTGACTGGTCATGACCAGGAAGTTGTGTGTGTGTCAGTCTGCGCAGAGCTGGGGCTTGTCATCAGTGGAGCAAAAGGTCAGTGATCTTCTTTGTCTATGCATGTAGCTGTCATCACGGAAAAGTGGAGGACCAGAAATGTGTTAAAGATGGCTCTAAAGCAAAACTAATTCACAAGCAAACTGTACAAACAGTACATTTATTACAACAGTAAACTCATCCCTGTTATCAAGTGTTTTCCACCGGGCATTAAAAACAGCAGTTAGCAAACCACTGATAAATAACAGTCTGGACTATTTGCTATTGCAGAATTACAGGCCAACTTTTGACAGTGTCTCATTGGTTAAATAGCTTCTTACCCTTAGCCAACTGTTTTAACGTCTTTCAGTCCAGTTTTCCAGCTTACCACAGTACTGAAACTGCCCTCGTCAAAGTGTCCTATGACATCCACCTAAATACAGACTGTGGAAGAACCACAGTGCTGGTTTTGTTGGCCCTCAGCACAGTATTTGACACTGTTGACCATGACATAAGCGACTGGAGATTTGGATGAGACTATCTGGACCAGTACTTGGCTTACATAAAGAACAGAGATTTCTTAGGTAACTTCTCATCTGAGTGGACAGAAATTAAATGCATAGTACCCCAAGAGTCGATCCTGGGACTCCTCCTGTTTAAAATCTATATAGTCTTGTTTCCTCAGGTTATAACTTGTAATAAGATTAGTTACCATAATTATCCAGATGATCCACAGCTTTACATTACAATGTCACCAAATAACTATGAGCCCATCCAAGCACTGAAGAAATGCTTGGGACAAATCAATGTGTGGATGTGCCATGATCATCTACAGCTGAACAGAAAAAAAACTTAAGTTATCATCTTTGGACATACAGAGGAACAATTGAGAGTTGTTTACTTAAAAAGGGACAATGTACATCACACTATATTCCAGCTTTAACCATAAAGGCTTTTTTTTTTTTTTTCTTGTATGTTGTTTTTAACTTTCTTGTACAAGCACTTTGAATTGTCTTTGGCTGAAAGGTGCTATATAAATAAAGTTGCCTTGCCTTGCCTTACCTAGTTTACTCTGCATTCCCAGAACCAGAACCTAACATGGAGCAGTATTCAGCTTCTATGCACCACAAATCTGGAACAAACTTCCAGGAAAGTGCAGCCAAAACACTGAGTTCCTTTGAATTAAGACTTAAACCTGACCTGTTTAGAGTTGCCTTTGATTATTAACTGATTAATATATTTGATAAATATGATCAAATATAATAATTTTGATGCTGGCATTGGACAAAATGTAATGTTTGTTGCTTTGTTTCATAGTTGGTATTTGTTTTTATCGTACCTTGTATAACACTGGCTGTTGCTGAAATGTGCTATAGACATAAATATACTAATATTTGCATTCACAGCCTGACCGGTTCAAAACAATTAGAAATATGTCCAGCTCTTTTTGTTAGCACAAGTACAGGTGCCTCACACTGTGTTTTGGGTTTGACAGAGGGTCCTTGTCTGGTCCACACCATAACCGGGGACCTTCTACGGGCCCTAGAGGGGCCAGACAACTATCAGTGCCCACGGCTCATCTCAGTGTCCAGTGAGGGTCACTGCATCATCTATTATGAGAGAGGCCGCTTCTGCAACTTCAGCATAAATGGAAAACTGCTGGCACAGATGGAGGTCAATGATTCTACCAGGGTAAAGAAAGTCGACATTAGCATACTCAATGAAAATATCCTTACATACACACAAAAGCCATATCTGGGGCAAATAGGATTATGCAATCATGTTTTCTTCCCTACCATGTCCTTCATACATTTTCACAATGACTAAGTGAAAAAAGAAAACTAAACACATAACCTCTTTGTTATTCTCATTGTGTACATTCTTTATTCGACTTTAGGGCTTCAATTTAAAAAGAACAAAACTATTTAGTTGCATATTTTACATTCTGCAGTAAAACCATATTTTTTCATAAGCCTAAGGTGGTGTGTTAAATTTGTATCCCTCCTTAAGGCAATTCTCCTAAGCAGTGATGGACACAACCTTGTGACAGGTGGAGACAACGGTGTGGTGGAAGTGTGGCAAGCTTGTGACTTCAGACAACTCTACATCTATCCCGGCTGTGATGCAGGCATCCGAGCCATGGATCTATCACATGATCAAAGGTTAGGTTTGGGCAGTTTCATGATGGTATTTTATCTCAGAGGATGAGTTTCGTTTTAGTTTCTTTTAAAACAGATTTAAATCCTACTATCAAACATGTCATATTACCCATGAGAACTGTTTTAATACATTTCTCTACAGAGATGATGATAGCCGTTGGTATTCAAAGCTATAGAAATAGAAAGAACATGTTAACTATATTCAATAGGAAGCCTAGATTTGTTCCTGCTTTCGTTAAGATGCTCCATCTTTTATAAATGGAAAACTTTTCCTGGCTTTCTGTGAATAGCTAGGAAAGTTTGCAAAGAAATCTTTCCTAGCTTTTGATGTGACTTTTCTCACATCAAAATGATCAAACTAATGAAAACAATCTTTTTAATTTAAGAAAACAATAGAACAGGAAAAAGATGAGAGCAAATCATGTCCAAATGCCAGTGCAAAGAATAATGCATTTAAAGCAGAAGTTTTATGCTGGACTCAGGTCCAAGTCCAAAAGGGGGCAATAGTGTCCAAACTTGTAAATAGTTGGAAATTAGTTTACAAATTTGGCTCTTTTACTGAGCACACAGCGTTACAATTTTTGAGTCTTTTTGTGTCTGAAAAGTGAGTTTTAGAACGATTTATCTGGTTTGAAAAACAATGGAATGGTAGATTTGACTCATACTTTTTGGACCTAAAATAGGATGTTTTACCTTTTATTTCTTTTAAGGAGCTGCTTTACTTAGTTCCAAAACTTCGCCTTCATTTATTTGCAGTTCACTGCAAATAAATGCAAAAATAAAGTGAGGTTTATAACATGAGTTACAAAGAACCATTCTGCAGTGACTATTCACGATGCTTGAACGTTCATAGCCTTGTGGTGAAGCCCTGAAAAATCAGCAGCTTCAGTACATTCCAGCCAGACATGGACACAAAGGTTGCAGAAAGACATTGAACAACTAGCTGTAACCCCGTAGTTTGCTGATAATTTCTGCATGATTCTCCATATACTCTACGTTACATGTTTTGAGGTATATTTATTCCCTTTTGCTACCCTTTAGGACCTTGATCACTGGCATGGCTTCCGGCAGCATTGTGGCATTCAACATAGATTTCAACAGATGGCACTATGAGCATCAAAACAGGTACTGACCAGATGAAAACTTCCAACATAAAGGTTGTTAAAAAACAAAAAACGCTATCTTGTGACTGTGGTAAGCAGAAGAGGATCCAAATAGCTAAGAAGGGATCAATCAGCGGGAGAACATCAAATATTTTTATGTTCATCTGACCTCAGAGGCAACCACATTCTGATTTATCTGCTGCTGTACAATCTGGACACATTGTTTTATTATTGTACCTTAACACCAGCTAAAGTCTTCTCGAACTGAGACAAGTGGGACTGTTGTGATTATGGAGAAACTGAGGTAATGTATGCACAAATATTAAATTCTAAATTTTTCCCTTTTAAACTGGAAAAAAGTAAAGCAACATATAATTTGACAGATATTTGGAAAAAGTGTAAAGAGAAAGATCTAAATGCTGGTGGCATAACATTTTTATTAACTGTAAAACCTTAATATCTAAATGCTGTGGGACAAGCCAATGAAATGAGAGATGCCATTGTGCAAGCCATGAATTAATGTAGTCATCACCTTGAACATTTGTTAGTAACATGGATAAAGCTGCTTTGTGCGCCTAAACAGAGGTTAATTTGTATGTTTGTGAAAAGGCTAAATGTTCATATATTTGTTGTTCGTTAATATGGAAAAGTGAGTTTTAATGTAATCTTAGTCCTTTGTGATAAATGTTTTTAATATGCCAGCAACATTTAAATGTGACATTGCCTTGTTTTTGTTTTTTTTTTTAAGTAGGACTCTTAGTTAAATTTTTTTTTGTTCAAAAGATGGCTCAAAAAAATTAAATGCCAAATTTGTTAGATGGTATATTTTGATTTCCGTTTGTAGCAAAACTGACATTTTGAAAATGTCATTTTAATGACCATGTTATTAATATTGCATTAGACATCAGTTCTGTTATTTAAAACCTTTGTATTTTGTATTCTTTTGCACAAATGTTTTTATCATGTTAATTCACAAACTGCTCTTACTGTCAATCTGTACTCTCATAAGCAATATGTTGTTTTTGAATAGATTTAAGGAAGGTTTTCTGTTACTTGACCTTAGTTACTGATGCAGATAAAGTGTTCTATTTTAGTATATTGATTAAAGCTATTAATGCATTACTAAGCTGTTTATCTGTCAATCTATATGAACTAAAATATGCAAATTAACTTTTGGTTTGTTTCTAAGCACAGGTCTAATATAAAACCAATCTACCTAAAGCTATAATTTTGCATGCTAAGATATTAAGGCGGCTCTGGGTTTACTTTGTGTTCACATAAAACAATCTGTTTTTAACTTATAAAGCAGTGACTAAATTTTATTCTGTGTTTTAATATTCCAGCTGTGCAGTGTCATTTTCATATGATTCAATTTAAATGCAACATATTTAGAGATTGTAACTGCATAAAAAAAATATGGACCTGAGTCAACTTATGTAGTGTTTCTTTAAATAAATGTAAATTGTAAATCTGAAATACAAAGGGTGGATTTTTCTGGAATAGTGTTTGGTTATGCTGCCATCTGCTGTTTGAACATGGAACATTTTTCTTAGGTTTTTGTTTTTTCAGAACAAGTCTTTTGTGTTGTTTTGTTTAATAAAGTAATACTTTTCAGGTGGCAAGTCATGAGGCACCTAAATATTTTCACACAAGGAAAACCTATTCACCATTAATAAAAACATTTCTTCACCAACTTGATTTCTTTGTGCTGTTTGGTACACCCCAAAAAAAGCCCTTTTGTGACATTACATTGTCAACATATGTGTTTTAATTTTATCAGTTACCATGGACAGACACTATAATGCAAACTATTCATAAGGAACATTTTTTTTACGGCAAGACAGCAGAATAGATCAATAGTATTCACTTTATCACATGCAGGTAAGAGCCTGGAAAACAAACCTTCAAAACTTTTGTCTGAGCAAAATTAATCAAGTAATGAGAAAACATACAGGTCTTAGCAGGTCTTAAAAAAAGTACTTGCATAAATCACATTAAAATGACTCGTAGTGGAAGCACTGTTGAATTCACTTAAGTGTGAAAAATAACTCATGTTGCACCATTTAACTCCGATAGGGAGGCGTGTCAGTTGTCTGTTAGAAATACATTTGTTTTGGCATTCAAAATGGACATTTAGTATTGTGCGCCATGTGCACCTAATTGCACTTGCTTGCAGGTGTGCCAAGGCAATGCCTTGATGAAGGTGCAATTTTCAACATACTATGCTCCACTGAGATTCATCTGCACCACCATTACAAGAACTAGTTTAACAACCCTCATTTCCTTTGTGAGACACATTAATAGAAGTACTAGCTGTCTTTTTACAGTTCAGAATGATTTAATGATCCAGTGTAGCAGCATTTGTCAAATGTGTTTAGGAATTGAGTCACATCTTTAGATCCCAAAGCACCATGCTTTCAAGAAATGTAACACTGAAGAGATTAAACTAATAATGTGATATTTAAATTGAAAATTTAAAAGTAATATGTATGAAACATATCAAACAAGGTTATTCAGAAACAAGGGGTTAAATGCAAGAATTCAATAAACTTGTTGTGAAAATTTAGGAAGTACTTGTTGTAGCCATGGGGGGGCCCTAGTGAGCTACCTCAAATATCACCTTTCAAGAACAAATTGAAGCTGCATTTGCGGCTTTTAAGAAAATATTTCCACAAGATTCCAATCAGCTAATTTAAAAAAAAAAATTTTTAATCTCAATATCTGTTTTTTCTTCTTACAGTTAAGCTGTAATACCTGCTCCACCCCATTATGGTTTAGTCACTCACTGAGTAAACTGATCATATACACATATGGATTTTGCTCATCTTTGTACCCATGCATTATCATTTGGATAAGTATAACTACACCCCAAACTAAAATTTAAGAGAACTACATCAGTGGTCAAATCATTGCAGTGCCCCTGCTAGTGCCAGTTTTTAAACCAGTATTGAAAAAAATGAGAAGGCTACTGTCTGAATAAGTAGGCAAAATTAGACAAACTTTTACATTTTTGCATGCTGTCAAGTTGTGTTCATTTTATTGGGCTCTCCTTCAATTTTACAAATGTATTTTAAATTAAGAAAGTGGCCAGAAAATGGGTACATTTAAGGACCAGAGACCCAATATTATTTTAAACACAAATCTCTCCAAATTATTTCCAAATATGAACCTGATGTGATTTCTGGACACCTATTAGAAGGGAGAAGTGGGTGAAAGAACAGTGTCAGCTGAACTTGGAGACAACTCTTCCAACTCTGGGGAGATGACGGGGTTGGCCATCTCTAAGGTGGTGGTGGCACCACTGCTGGGCAACAGTTGGGTAGAAAGCTTTACATCCTGGTGGCGTCTTCGTCGGAAAACTTGCTTCTCTTTATCAAGTGCCGTGGTCTAAGAAGGGGTGAAACAGTAGTATATATCAGGTTCTTATCAAATCAAAGAGGCAAGATAAAAATAAGAATAAATTTTGACAAATTGATAGAGAACAAATGTGCTTGGCTAATCAGGCACAAGGTTGTGAAAAATGTTTGCACCCCCTGTGGAGCTACAAATGTCTTGTTTACCATTTTATAAAACTTAAATGTTTCAGATCAAACTTTAAGGCAAAAGATAATCTGAATGCATAAAACAGTTTTCAATATATATGGGGAAAAACATATCCAAACTAAAGTAGCCTTCTGTGAAACAATTTACCCTCTTGCTGAAACATGAATAATAATAATAATCTAAACCAGTGACAACATAAAATAGGCTAAAATATCTCAAAAAGACAATTCCCCAACCTAAAGAAATGTAAGACATAGAGGAAATCCTTGACATCCATCAGGCTGGAAAGAATAGCAAAGTCTTTTGCTAGAGGCAGGTAGATTACCTACAAATTGTAGCCCAGAGTAAAACTACAACATATTCAGACTCCAAGTAAAAAGTAGGTATCCAAGAAATTTATCCAGCAAATAAGTACCAAGCAAGTGATCATAATAGCTGATCTAATAGTAATACAAATGATCAATTAGCAAAATTTAAGCAGACACTTTTTTAATCCGCCTCTCCCCATATAAAAATGTAAAGTGTTAGAACAGGATAAAGTGTTTTAAGTTACAATGTATAGAGTTTATTATACATTTACTTGACCTCCAAATGGAACAAATACTTCAGCAGTTAAAAACAGTAATACAAAAAAAATTGTTACACAAGAGATCTCATTTAACAAACTGTAAGTTCATGTTAAAGTTTATTCTTCATTCTGTGAAGTTACTCAGTAATTTCACATAAGAATACCAATAATACTAGTCAAGTTAAAGTGTGGTGTTGTAAAATTACAATTTTTCTATTTTTAAAAAGTTACTCAAGCAATGTAACTAGTTACTACCCACCTCTGCATGGCATTTGTGAATCTTATAAGGAGTAGGAGTTCAACCAGAATTACTCCAAAACACAAGTCATCCAGGTTGTCATCAAATAGCCCAAAAGAGGAACTAATGTACTGCTGGCCTCACTTAGGTCAATGTTTATGATTTAGCAATGAAAAAGAAGCCGGACAAAAACTAAATCTCATATCTGGCATAAAATTAATGGCATGTCGGAAAAATGACTATCTTGGCAGTCACATGGTGGTGGTAACATGATGATTGGGTTTAGCGTGACAAAAACCCAACCATTTAGGTTTATGTGGTAATTGATTTCAAAACTATTTTTCAAGTTTTCCATAAAAATAGTTTGATGATCTAAAGAATTTAAATGTGACAAAAAAGGTAAAAATGTAAGATATAAGGGGGGAAATAAAGTTTTACTTGACAGCACTTCTTGCAATAAACAGAATTTAAACCATCTCAGCAGGTTTTCTGAATCATTAAATTCAATTTCTATTGTAAAGGTAACTTAATGTAATGTGAGAAAATATCACAGTAAACCATGCAATGAACAACAGCTGCAGCCCAAATAGCCCAAATGAGATGAGGTAAACTGATGAGGTATGAAAATGATTAAGTTGATGGACGTGGGTCAAATCCATGGGGAATGGAGACTGCCAGCACTTTGCCACGGAAGCACTCACTGCACTTTAGCACTTTGCTGTGTCATACCTTATCCAACACAATCCTGGATTCTGGTTGTGATCCAAAGACCCTGACTTCTGGATGGTTAAGTCCTGGTCCAGCAAAGCAGAGGGAGATGAACTCAGTGGATCACCTTGAACTCAAAGAATTGCTGGCCAAATTGTCAGAAAGGTGTCCAACTTTAGTTTCCTACTAAAGTTACTACTTCACTGGCAAAAGAATTACACGTAATCTATTTTTTCTTTATTTTACAACTTCATATGAAAACTCTTGAATTGTTCACTACATAAAAAAAATACTATTCAGCATCTCTTCCATCAATAAATAAGCAGTTGAAAAATTCAATAGTTTCCTTTAAGTAACATCTTGTACATCTAATGACTATAAGCATAACTTATATGCAGGATGTCCAAGCAACAGTGCCGACAGTCAAGCTAGATAGGATGGCAGGATGAGGCAAAAACAAAAAAGAAAAACACATGGCAGCATGACTTGGATGGAAGCTAACCTCAAATAATGCTGAGAAAATGAGAAGGATCTGGCTGTAGAGCCTGAATCTAGTGGAGCAGCTGTGGTAGAGGGAAACAAGCTTGCTGCAGAGTAGAAATGCCATGATCTTCAACTGATTCTTTAATTCAGATTTAAAGTACATGGAGGTAAGAACGATATAGTCAGAAGAGCCGCAATACAAAAAGAAAAATATACCATACAGCTAATAAGATGTAAAACACACATTTAGGGTTGTCAGTAAGTTTACATTTCAGAGCCATTTAATATCAAGGCTTTCACAGATGGGGGAGGGGAAGTACAAAATGCATCAAGAGTAGATAGAGCAATGTTTCAAGTGAAGTCCTTTATGTTTAAACAATACCATTACTGGTACTTTGCAACCAAACAATATTCTCTATAAACTAGTAGGGTGGATTATAAATTTTAAGAATACATTTAAATGGGGAAGGACGGATTTTTCTTTTTCTTTTTTTTTTTATGGAATTTATGAACAAAATATTTAGCCAAAAGCTGTTTGCGATGCAGTTCTTAATTTTCAACTGAAAAAACACTTTGATAATGCAAAATGTAAATGTTATAATTATAAGAAATCCAATAAAGTGAAAATGGGAATTTCTATATTTCCATTTATATGCAGTATTAAAAAAAGTCGTCTTTTCACCCACAAGCAGAGCTCTCCTAAAGGCAATGTGTGTAAAACATTATATTTGAGAAATTTGTCTTATGAAATAATAAATAACATTTTGCTAAAAATTTATTTGCACAGTGAGGACTACTTTTGGACTACGTTGAATCCTAATGGTTTCCTTTTTGAATGGTAAAGCATGAAAAGCAAGGCAGCAAAAAAGAAAAATCAAAATCAGCAAAAAAAAAAAAACAAACACGATCTCACTGAAAACAAAATTACAAGCAAACTTTCCATCAATTTTCTAATTAGTTCTTACTGTAATTACTGACACTCCTGCTGCAGTGCCGTTGAGCTTGGGTCCATAATTAAAATGCTTCTTGATTTTTCCAGCCACAGCAAGTTGGTGCCCCTTTTCTGACAGACAGTCACCCTGAAAAATACAGACACTACTTAGCAACTTAGCTTGAGTTTCGTTAAAAAAATTCCAAAAGAGCTGAAAAAAACTCTTCTTAAGCTCTTTGGCTGTATATGTTTGCAGTGATTTGCTGAACTTACATTGACCCAGGGGTGATCCAGCACTTGTACAGCTGTGCATCTTTGATCCACAACTACCTGCAGCATGCCAGTGATCAGAGCCTAGAGATAAATGTGTTACCCATAAGTATCTTGGAACATAATGAGAAAATCTGGTCTGACAGATTGTGAAGCATATTCATGTTAAAAGTCAACTTCCAGGCAACCTTGGCAGGCTCAGATACATTGTCCCAGTATGGTGCTGGAAATTCAAGATGGCCTTTTAAAATCTCTTCAAAGAGGGCCTCCTGGTCTTCACCACTGCTGCAAAAATAAAATGTACAGTAAAAAAAAATAAAAAAAATAAAAAAGGGGAGAAAAAAAAAACATTTCATAATTGCAAAAGCATATACCAATTACTGGTTATTTTACTTAATGTAATAATAATAATAAAACACATACCCACGGAAAGGAGGAAAGCCACAGACCAGTATGTAAGTGATGACGCCAGCTGCCCAGATATCAACCTTCAGGCCATATCTGAAGTTGCAAAATGAAACATCAGTTAAAAGGATTGAAGAACATACATATTACAGTAGTTTTTGCCCCACAAGCCAAATTCAACCTTACCCCGTTTCAGCAACAATCTCTGGTGCTACATAAGTTGGTGTTCCACAAACAGCATAAAGAGGACCATTGACAACAGTAGCCAAGCCAAAGTCTCCCAGTTTAAGAGATTTACTACCATCTTGATGTTCATACACCTGTGTGACAAGAATGGACAAAAACGATAAGCAAAGCCCCTACTTGGTGAGGGATTGAAGTAAAACAAAAAACATTATTGCTCCTAAGCATGTTTAATAATATGTATACTTAATTTTGTATTGCCATAATAAAGCTGTATACCAGTGGTGAGAATATACAAGTGGATATGCAGTGTTGTAGTACTCGAGACCATTTTTTTATGGTCTCGGTCTTGTCTCGGTCGCTGAGTATTCGGGATTTTATTTCAAGACCAGTCAAGACTTCAACTGTGGAAATATCACTTAACTTACAGCATACTGTCCAGTTTATTTGTTAACATATTTGTTTTCACTGGATGCAAAATGCACCAATTAAAATCCAAGTAATAACGTGACTTGCGTGTCACATTACTTGTGTTTCTGTAACTGCCCAAAGGTGGTGAGCGCCTTGTGCTTGGTTTTCTTTGAGCGGCAGAAGATGTCTGTCTAATCGTCAGTAATAGAATTGCGCTGCATAAATAATCAGAAATCCAATGCCCCCCTCCCGCTCCAAAAAAAAATAAAAAAATCCAGCAATTCAATCCAAAAAATGTAAATACACATTTACCAAAACGAAGTCTATTTCAGGTGTATTTTTTAAATTAAAACCCAAAATTTCTTTCTTAGAAAGTATTACATTAAACCAATTTAAAAAAGATTTTTAATATACAATTTTTACATTTTAGCTGACACATCCATGTGGAATAAAGCTGACTTGATAGCTGTCCAGCAGACAGTCACTGACACATTCTCAAAGCAGGATTAGGTTTTTATGAAAGCTCATTCCTCAGGATGTGTATTAAGACAGGCTGTATTAAGTACCACTTACCAAGAGATTTTCTGGTTTTATGTCCCTGTGCACAATATTGAGACTGTGGAGGTACTTGATGGCGCTTGCCAAGTTGAACAGCATACAACTGGCATCCCGCTCTGTGTATCTGTTGGAGGAGGTAATGGCGTCAAAGAGATCTCCTCCCTGGATAAAAGGTTTTTAAAATGCAAATAATTATTACATGATTATATATAAACTTCATTAAAGAGATTAATTATATTCTAAACATGTATCAATATAACCTTTCGGGAAAGTAGTTTTGAACCTACATTTGCTGATGTATTCACCTATAATCTATTTAAAAATGCAAAGTACCTTCACCAGCTCCATTACAAGATAGAGATCTCTGCGGGTGTCCATTTCCTCGATTAAGAGGACAATGTTTGGATGTTTTACACGCCTCAGAATGGACACTTCACTCTGTATCATGTGTTCCTGAATGATGCAGAAAAAGAAAGTACATAACTTAAGAATAGTTCAGTATTTAAAACACATCGATTTCACAAAGATATTTAATCCCTGTGCCACAAACACACACACACGCACTAAAATGGAACAAATACTAAAGAACGACAAATTAGCACAAATTTTGTGATTTGATGTGATTCTAGAGGAATAAGGATGCCTACCTTTCCCTTACATTTGTCTTTGCTGATTATTTTTAAAGCATACTCTCTTCCAGTTGATCTTTCCACACATTCACGAACCACAGCAAAGTTCCCATCCCCTAAAATCCTTCCAACTTTGTATCTGTCTGCTATGGAGTTAGGAACTGGGGAGCATTCTTCCACTGGCTCAACTGAGTGAGAAAACATATCTATAATTTCTGAAACATGTGGCATAATGACTCGTGTAGTTTTTTTTTTTTTATGTCACTACCCCACCTTCACTGTTGGGACCATCTCCTTCATCCATTGAGCTGCATACCTTGGTAGAGGCTAACGAGAGTGAAGAGCCACTGTACTGGGATCCCTAGTCCAAACAAAGAAAAGACAGAAATGTGATGCAGAATTGACACATGAGACCCCAATACAGAGAACTGATATAAGCAATAGAGCACAATTTCAGGAAAATATTTAACTACAATACTATAAATGAAATTGTAATTTAGAGGATTTATATTATATTCAAATGAAGTTACAGACAAATACGCAAAGCATGAAAAATTTTATTTGTTATTGTATGTAATAATTACACCCTAGCATCCCTTTGCAATATTGTTGTAATTTGAACAATGTTGCAAATCTGCAGGCATATGTGATTCTTGCGAAACAGTGACATGAAAACAAAAAAGTTATGAAATTTTAGTAAGAGGCCATTTAAAGCGTGCATGTGAGCGCTAAAGAAATGGCCCCAATTCTTTAAACGTCCATAGATAAACATTTCTATTTAATTACATCCCCCTTATATTCACTTTCTTAATTCACAACATTTTAAAACATTCAGTGGTCTACACAAAACCTTACTGCTGTAATATAATTAATTTATCCTAAATATATTAGTGTCTAAAGAAAACAAATGTTTATTAGCACCGATAAAAATACAATAAACAGTAACTATGAAATGCCCATTTCGGACAAATGAGCATCTCTGGATGCCGTTTCTATGCTATCATACATGTAGCAATGACAAACAGCAAAGTGCAACAGTCTTATAGTACAACAGAAACCTGATTGTCTAAGACAAAAGAGCCCTTTCAAAGCATGAAATATGGCATAGTCAAATGGTGTAGAAATCATTTGACTATGGACACAACATAAGCTCAAGACAAGAAAATAATAGGAAATATTCAACGGCAGCACAGAATTAGTTCTCTATTCTACAAACTTTGGCTGTTATTACCTGCCGTCTTCGGAGGCTAGCGGGACTTGTTAAAATGGGACTTGGAGATTTTCCAGAACGAGGTGTAGAAAGCGTACTGCCAGCAGTGCCATTTGCTGTTAAGACGGCAAAAAAAACAAAAAACAATAAGGAACCAAAACATGGCAAGTTCAAGTTTTAATTATTAAACTTAAACACACATTTACCTGATCTGGCAGGTGAGGGAGACTTGCTTCTATGAGACATTCCACCAGTTCTCAGGAAGGAACGACCATGAACTGTGGGGAGTCGGCCATATGACGACGACTTTGTCACCCTGCATTCTGGTGAGGAAAAATACATTGAAAGCATGAAATTTATTTTACTATGCAAGGTGATAAAGATTCTATTTAGAATAAGCAATCATTCTGAGACTTAAGGTGGAATCTGAACAAAAAGATTCAGCACAAAACTAGGCCAAAAATGGAGGGGAAAAAAAGTGTTGCCTGCAGACACACACACCTCATTCCAAGTATAGAACTAGATCAGTCAGTGAAAATATCACCTGCATACAGAGCTTGGCATATTTCCAGCACACCCATCTCCTCAGACCAGATTAAATTACCTCTGAGCTGTGTTTAAGCAGCAAATATACTGTGCAAAGGTCAACATACTTTCCCACAACATAACTTAATATAAAACAATCTACAGTGCAGTGAAAAATGGTTAAATACAAGTCAGTGTAAGATAATTTGATATGAGAAGAGGGAAAACATTATTACAATGCTAAATAAAAGACACACTTAAGAATTATCTGGAAGACGGGGAAAAAAACAACAAAAAACTTTAGCTTACCAAGAGGACACAAATAAAGATACTTAAGCATTTTTATGAACTGAAAGACGATATCACATTTAGCCCACTCAAATCCTTACAGACACACTTACCATTGTCATCCAAATTAAAATCATCTTGATAGCGAAACTTTTCAGGACCACAAGCAATGAAAATGTCATCTTCTGCAAAAAAGTCCTGAAGACATGTAACCTGTCAAAGAGATTTAAAACAGGACTCTTAAAAACTACTCTTAAAAGAAAGTACCCTACTTTCCATAGAGATTAATGTTTTTATTTCAATTGATTTTAGTTTTTGACATTTCAAAATTAATTGCTCAGTTTAAATTGGTCAAACGGCTTTTTCCAAGACTCAACTTGCACTCATCTCAGGACTTGCAAGCCTACCTTTGGACTCAAGAGGAAAGACTTTTGACTAAAAAAAAACACTAATTTTGTCCCACCTCTGGGTGATACACTGCATATTTAAACACAGTAATTACCCTTTACTGCCTGGGATCCTTTGAAAAAAAAACAAAAAACTGACATCCATACCTGATGATGTCAAAACAATATTGTTCTTAAAGTGAAAGCAAAGAAAATGGCATCTCCATTCTAAAATGCCACAGTCACCCACTAAAAACAAAAAAAAAACAGATAAATGCATCATTTTTCTGTTTTTAGCATAATTTCTAAATTAATCTAGCTGCACTTCACAAGAGTCGCTATTATGTACAATTTGCTGCACCCTAATTTCTGACAAGTCCGACTGTAGACATATTGGTGACATATGACCAATAGAAGCTTCTATTCATAAAAATAGACACCATTCTGAGAGTTTGCAACCCATACACACACCTTTTATTAGCTATGCTTTTTGAAATCTTACCATCTTTCTGTTGTCCATTTCACTCTTTAAAACAAAAATGATTTTCAGTTGATACACTTAGGAAAACTGTTTTTAAAGAGCTCATGCTAAAAGGCATTTCCCTTTATGTAACGTTTCCTAAGTAGGATGGTTTGAGTTAAACTCTGTAAGAGTTTGACAAAATTAAAGTTGTTCATTGTTTAAATATCTGGACATGCACAAGAAATTAACCAATGGCTTAGATATTCCTTTTGAAATTTGTAAGAAAAATATAAAGCCCAATAAATACAACTCTTGGTTTCTGTGAAGAAAGGCTAAGGCCTTGCCAGACTGTCAACATGTAAATATAAACTATAAAGCATGAACTAAATTCTCCTATATATTCTCCTATATATTTCATGAATCTTATAAACATCCAGTATGCACCAAAACATCCAGTTGGCACAACACAACAAAGCACTGAATAAAGAGCAAAGAATGGCAGAGATCAAACTTACTAAAAAAAAAAAAAAAAAAGAAAAATCTTATAGAATCATAATTGTGTACAAGATGGGTAGTTTTTTTTCCCAAGGAGGGTGATTCTTGGGAATGGCCCTGCTAGTACCTGGTTGGAATCCTTATTGCCTTCAGAACTGCCTTTTTTTCTTCATGGCATAGATTAAGAAAAAAAAAGGTGTTGGAAACATCCTTCTTGAAAATGAGTGGCAGTCATCTATATATCCATAATGAAAACGTACCTCCCTTTCATGACAAGGAGACCAGTTTGAGATGATTTGAGCTTTGTGACATGGTGCTTCATCTTACTGAAAGTAGCTATCACCTACTGTAGCCCATCTGTTCCATTTTGTGGAACAGATGGGCTTATTTAAACCACATTTTCCTTTAAATTGTGTCAACAAAAAAAAAATCTGTCAGTTTCCTCTGGCCACCGAAATCCAGTGAGCACACAACAATTGCTCACTAGATATCTTCTCCATTTACAGTCAGTCCCTCATCATAAGAGATGGTCATGTGTCAAAATCCAATAGCTCAGCAATTTTTAAATGACTAACAGAAAGCACACAGGACAGAGTTTTTGAAGTGAATTTTAAAGAAGTTACTATTTTTATGGGATGCTTAATCAAGCCTTTTATTAGTTGCCACATTCCTTCCCCTTAAAAACAGGCAACCTCCTTGAATATTATAATTTCAAGAGCTTTCAAAAGTAGTACTTGGATATACTGTGGCTGGCTAATCAATCAATGAAAATGCATGGCAATAACTATTGTGTAAAAAGTACTTTTCTGGAAATACTTTAATATTTAGGAGACTAATCTGAAATCAGATCATATGGTTCCATCCAACAGTGTTCTGTTGTTGTAGGAATGTGGGATGAGTCCTAGAAACCCATTTAGCAATTATTCCCAGGTGATTTTTAACGTACTGTGCTCCCTCTGAGTAAGAAACTGCAGGAGGGATGACAGGGGGAAAAAAAAACTAAAAAACTTTCAGTACAGCAGTATTCCAAAGCTGTGCATAGCTTTGGAATACTGCTCAATTTAGAAAATCAGTGTGGATCAAGCTTATCCCCACATCAGCCAAGTATTGTAAATATCAATTTCCAATAGATGATTGCGTGGTAAAACTAAAAGCAGAGCTAACTAATGCACACGGCCATTTACTCCCATTCAAGCAATTAATATTTTAGAAGGAAGAGGGAAAAAAGCATAAGATAAAAGTACTCTACAATACAGAGCACTTAGTTGTTGGACTTTCTTATGCGACTTTAATTGCAAAACATCCAGAACTAACATATAGATAGCTGAACTTATGACAATATTGATAAAGTTTTATGAAATTTACGTTTTTGATAATCCTATTAAAGTTGATCATCAAAACTGAAGTTTCATAGATGATTGAATCCAGTGACCGGAAGGGTTCCTAAACTTTCGTGACATTAAAGATATACCCGTTTTACCCAGTTTGCAAATATTGAGTTTTACAGGATTAGAGAGAATTTTAACACTTACCATTTTGCCATCAACAGTATATAACCTTTTAACGACCCCAGAGTCCAGCTTGATGGCATCTGTGATGTCACTCATGACTTGATTAAAGGAGTGTGCCGTCTTCTTGTTGAGCAAGACTCGAACAGCCTTGCGAGGTTTGACTCCACTGCGGACAATCGTCACCAGTTTGGGCTTTATGAAGTCTTTGGTCTCCCTGGTTTCTGGGGATCCAGCCATGGCGCTGCCAAGGGAAGAAGGATCGCGGACAGAAGCTGCAGTTCTGGCGCCAACTGCCCAGTTGGGATTTACGTTCTTTGTATAGTCTAGTTTCTTGAAAGGCTCTATAGATGCACAAACATAGCTTTCTCCTGCAGAAAATTGGAATAGAAAAGCTAATATAAAAGTATGAAACAGAGCTAAAATGTGAGGATGATTGAATAATGAACTGAGTATAAGCACATGTTCTTTTTAAAAACACATGCCATTTTGTTTGGCATGCACTTTCTGACTTGGTTTGACTATAATATTTGCACTTACGACAGCCCACATAACTTGCCTATGATTCAATATAAATTATATTTTTTTAAACAAAATTACAACAAAAGGGTACAAACTCACCTTCCACCAGCTGTTCTAGGCTGGTAATCTTGGTTGCTCCATCAACAGTATATATGGTCCTTACTCCTTGGGGCAAGTTGACATTATCTGAGAGAGATCTGGTGAGATCTGCGAGGAGAGCATCTAGAGATCTAAATCTCTCCTGAGAAATGGCATACACAATCCCTTTAAAGTAGCGGTCACCGTTGCGGTAGAAACGAATCTTCTTGGCCTTCTTTTCTGAGCTCAGTGCTTGCAGTGTCCTGGTTCTGTAAAGGCTGCAGTGAGCACTATGAGTTGGACTAGGGAGACCATTCCCTCTGGAGCCCCTTCGGGTGTATCTCTGAGACTTGTCCCGCTCATCAAAATGCTCCAGGTCCATGGCTGCTCAATTACACCCTAAAAGAAAAAAGAAAAAAAAAAAAAAGAAAAAATCTTAAAAAAAAAAAATTTAATAAAATTCTTTATCTGAAACTGAGTACAAAACCACATCAGAACCATGTTTTGCGACAGGCCATACTGTCTTTCTGATTTGTGCAAGCTCTAATGCTGCAACTGTTCCTAGTAAACACATAAAGAAGCATGTCACACCCATCTAATGCTCCCTGGTGTCTCATAATTTAAACAGTGTAAAATGGAATTTTAGACAATTATTAAAAGGACATGACTACCCAAATTATTTTTCTGAAGAAAAATTATAGTAAACCAAACATGAATAGCAAATAAAGGGTAAAATAATATATATATATATAATTCTAATTTCATTGCAGCCTCTTACCTTGGAGGCGAGGATACAAAGGTAGGCAAGAAGGGTCTGTGCGGAAGTCTTAAATATTCTTATTTATGTGATGCCTTGGAGGAAGCATACGTCCCTTTGTTGCCCTGTGATTGTCCTTATCCGTCCTGCTGTGTCTGTTCTGTTGTGTGTGCTCACATGCAGACTGGAGGCAGGGCAGCGGGTGTCCTCTACCCTCCCCTGCTCTTATTCCATTGCGGTGATTTAGCAGACCGCTGCAAGAGCGTGCTGTCAGCATGGCTCGCGCACGTTTATGACGGAGCGCGCAAACGCAGGATGCGCGGTCACGTAAGCCATACAGTAAAATAGCATGAAACAGAGTAACATTGTGTAGATATGATAGCAAAAAGGGAGACCAATGGCTCCTCCATTTTTCTTAATATTGCGAGTTGGTACATAAAAGAAAAACTGTCATCACGTGTGAATGCGTGTATGATTGTAAGTAGCATGAAGCGTTTTGGGGTCCACTGGTTGAAGCATAAGCGTAATACAATACAGGTCATTTACCCTAAAGGCTTATAGATTATTGTACCTGATTTCCATTAAATCCACTCTTATCTTTCCCGCAATTTTTTTGTTGCTCTGATAATTTCATAATCAATTTATCTCGATTTAACAAATGTCATCATTAAGTCACAACAGTTACTACATACAGTACACGAGTGAAAAGGGTAACAGGAAACCTGCCCCGTTCTCAATAACTACAAAACATTTTCATGGCCGTATTCATATATTGCAAATATTCTCATTAATCATAATGCATAAGACTTGATTTTTTTTTTTTCTTACAGTGTGTTCAATTGATTTATAGAGCTTTTCCAGTGTTTTTAAATTGTGCAATTTTACTCCATGAATCTTCTTCAAACATATGAATGACGGGGGGGGGAAACATGATAAATAACTGTTCAATTTATTCCCAAAACAAAAATAAGTAGGTCAAATGAATGGCGAAGATAACCGAGAATGAGGTTAGCATTTTACACAAAGACGACCTGCGTTGGCTACGACTTCGCACTTCATTTTTAATAGTGGTCTGTGAAAGATGACAGACATCTCTTCGGGTACATATTTAAAGCTAAGCGCACTCTGTAATACTTCAGATTTGAAGAAGAGTTTTGAAATCCTTACCATTTGGAGCGCATGTCACAAACTCACCGCCCATTACAAATCACTTTTACCTGTTTCACACAGGTGTAGGTGATGCATTTAATTAACTTCATCAGACAGATTTTGTCACATTGAAAGCACGTGACGGCTGTCTCTCTTATCTCCGGGCGAATGATCTTCTCAAGGGTAACTTGGACTTTTTTTTTAACCTTTTCAAAAGGGTGAAGACTTTTATTAGTGATATTGTATTTGCTCAGCTATGCCAAAACGAACATTAGGCCTTGGCTTTAGTTCAAAAGCCTTGAGAAATCCGTAGAATCTTGAAGAAAGCAAATTGCTGATCAGGCTAAACATCTAAAGGTTATTAACTAGCAAAAGCAAGGACCAAAAAAAAAAAAAAAAAAAAAAAACAACTCTGGTATTATCTCTCTCTCTTTAATGTTTTTATTACTTTTTGTATAGCAGGCTAAACTGACTCATGAAGTTTATAATATCCATAAATGATAATTGTTGAGCTTAAACAGCACTAATAAGAGACAAAGGCAATTTGCCTGTTGATTCTTGCATTGTAGCAGCAGCTGACTTCAGAGAAGTGCTTGTGTACTCAACCAAGAGTTTGGATTATGAGTCTCTTCCAATTTTATTTATTGGGCAAGAAGCAGACTTTCTTTTAGACACACCAGAAAAGGATGTTTGGATTAATTAAACTGAATCTCAATTTAGCTGTCAGAAAAAGTACTGTTTCTGCAGAAATGTGTAGGCCTTACAACACTAAGCACAAACAAGACATTTATTAAGGTTCTAGGAATGTGTTTTTATTGCACTTCAAAAAGTTTAACCCTTCCTGGTTTCTAAAACAAAATTAAGCAACACTATTTGTGTCATCATTGTAATCCTGTGATTTACCAGGGCAGTAGAGTCATAACACTGCACTGGGAATACTTTTATGTGTGTATTCTCATGCTTTGCATGAAGATGCCAGGGGTGCTGGAGTGATTTACTTATTTTTTTCTGATTTTTGTCAGTCAAAAAGCCAGCAGGTGCTTACTGTCTTAATTATCTGTCTCATGTAAATTGCAACATTAGCTGCACTGAGGTTCTGCTGTGGAAGGCTACATTAACTAGGAAGAAGATAGTTGATGGGGGCAGTCTCATCTTTGAGCCAAATGCCTTGTGAGGTGACTTCTAACCAAATTGATCCTCATGATGAAACTCCACAAGAATTAAACTGTGTCTTGTGAAATGTTGATTATTTAGACCATAGTGAATCACACTTCATTGGTCAACATGCCAGGAGAGAAGTAGAGAATTTGGCAAACCAAAAATTCAATCCTGTGTCTCAAAATCAAACTTCATTTCTATGTTCAAGTGATCCGATTCCTGGTGACAGAATTAATCCACACTCAGCAGTACCGGTAACTTGCAAGCCATTTGCCCATGATGCTGTCAGTTACTTTGATGCTAATCCCCAATGGTTAGATTTGTATATGGATAACAGTGGCAGCTTGTGCTTTCCTGATGCTAAACATGAAGAGTCTGCATTTTCACCTGAACCAGGACCTAATTAATCAACTGGCTTTTTTTGATAGAGGTCTTTTTTTTCCAGGGCTCCACACTTGCTTAACAATCAGTATGTACGTTTTATAGTAGGGTAAGGAAAAAAGAAATTAGTTTGAAGTCTTTGTAAAGCATAGCATTCATGTTTGCCACCCAAATTTCTTCAGACGTCTTGAACAGTATAGAAGTTGTGAAAGCCATCATTTCTATGTGCAAGTAAACCCCATTTCATAAGACATTTTAGTTTAAACTCTCTAGTCCTCAATTTGTTCCATTAAAACCAAGTGCATATTGTAATTGTATTTTTGTTAAAATACATGTTTTGACTCCTAGAAACAAAATAAAATGACTTATTCTGCATCTACTTTGTAGATGTTTTTGGAGTACTTTACCATTTGTCATCTGTAATCCACTCAATATCAAGAATAATGTATTGTGTAGGAGAAATAGTTAAAATAAAAATCAATAGATTTGAACACAAAGCTGACAACTGAACTTGCTGGACGTCCGGTTTACTTAAATGATCTGTAGTGTGATTTCTAAAATATATTTCCCACAGTTTGAAGTAAACTTGAACAAATATCCTGAGTTTGGTCTAATATTCAGCACCTGAAATGTTAAGTATCCATTAACATTTTGAGGCAAAGGTGATTGGCAATGACTAATAAATAGCAAGTGGAAACATACTTTTCATTTGTCAAAATATTTTTACTGAAGTTTTTCAGGTGAAAAGTATAAGAGAGCCATTATTGATCTAAAGATTTTAATAATCTGGCAGCCTAAAGCTAAAGCTGGACCATAAAGGGAGACAGTGTGACAGTTTCACAAAATTGGGAAAAATGAGTTTGATACCAAGTTAGGATCACACAAATTAATTTCCAATTTATTAGTCATTTTGTTCACCTCTCACACAGAAGAAACCTTCATTATCATTTAAAGTAAGATTTTAAGACAATTCTTCAGTAAAATTGCACAACAAAAGGCAGTATTACAGCTTGTAGGTTAATACAAATATCAGAATTGTTTGTTACACTTCATACTATCAGGTTAGGCAATATTTTAATCACCTTAATGGAATGTAGGAATCTTCTTTAAGGATGATTAAAGACAAATGAAAACAAAGAAACTTTAATGTTTCAATTTATCTAGCATGTTAGACTTAACATAGTTTCTAAGCACACTAAGAAATAAATTGTTAAACTCCACAGACAAAACCATAATATGTGATCAAAATTAAATACATTTGTTTATAGACCAATTTAATCTGATAAAAATATTTGAGGTTTTTAAATATTTATCCTATTTGTCAAATATTGCCCTTAATTTAAATATTGAGAGCATATCAATGTGCTTCAAGTTTTGGTTTCCACTTTCTGGATGTTGATCCAGCCGCTGTATATTTAAAGTGCTTGAGAGCTATACCAATGTGTGGAGTATGCACATCACAGTAGCTACCTAGCAAATATAGAGCATGTTCTTATAAATAATGAGTATTAAATATAGACCTTTCTGATTAATAAATCAATTTTAAGGCATTGTTGAGAAAATGAGGCAGGATAACAGCTATTTGGTGAGTTTCTCCACTTCCTTTCCATTTTGTGGTTTTTCCTGAAGCTTGTAGTCTTCCAAAATAGCCTGTGCAGTTTGCTTTCCAGTTCTTTTAACCACAGCTTTGATCCCCAGGTTGTCAATATTGAAGGCAGTAATACCAACATTAATGGCAGAATTGACAGCGTTGTCCGTGGCTTGTCCCGCCGCTGTGCCGTACCTTCCAAGTTGGCAGCAGAGTCAAATTGGGTGAGAGGTCAGAGTAAGAGATAAGAGAATTAATTAGTATGCAGAGCAAGGACTGCAAAGATGCCATGCAGAAGTTCCACTTTACAATTACACCCATGCAAGTTCACAAACCAAAACTTATTTTTATTAGTGGACGTTTTCTGCAGATGAAAGAAATTAGCCAAATGCTTAAATTAATGCTAAAGCTCTTTAAATTCTCACCTTGCTTAATGAATCTTAGAATAGTTTAATACAACCAAAATTATTCAAAGTAGAAAGATGTAGCAAAACTCCAGAATTGGATGGTGTGTATTCATAATTTACAACAGAAATTTGAAATGGTTATAATTAATTTGTATAACACCCAACTTCAATTGATAGAGAATGGAAAGATGTCAGTCAACCAGAAATCAGTGGGTAAAGCATACTGAAGTGATTTAGCACAAATGGAAGGTAAGTAAAGTGAATTAGTGCTGAACAAGATTGCAAATTATGAAAAAAACAAATGGAAAAAAGGGGAACTATGTTTAATTAGTATCGGAACAAGTTAAAAAGCTGTGTATTGTTAGAAAGAATGACCGTTCTCCTCATTAGATGTATCAAAGGCGTTTTGTAGACCTCTATATCTGTAAAGCAAATTGAGGAGGAATACAAGTGAGCATTTGATTTAGCTTCTCTTGTGCAAGAGGTTATTAGCAACATACAAAGGGGGGGAGAAAAAAAAAAAAAAAGTCTAGTAAACTGAGAATGGTGGAGAAAATCCTTTTCACAAAAACTTACTTATGTTTTATGGTGGTGACTGTTTCTGCTGCAACATTTGTGGTGATGTCCTTAGCAGCTGCTTCCAAACCATTCCAAACAGTTGCAAATCCTAGTAATAAGAAAAAGAAATATTTTTTTTTTTCTTAATGACACTTTTCTTGCTTTTTAAATGAGTCAAGCAAAAACAAACCATTATAGTGGTTGGATCCAAATAAATAGCCTGAAACTGGTTTCGTAATGTTATAGAACCATTTGGTACAAAAAGATGGAGCCGATTGCATCTTTATGTACCAGCAAGTCTTCACCTTCAAATGTTTAAATTCAAACTTGAACAGGAAAAAGGGAGCCACAATACTGCAAACATACTTTCACCCGCTAACACTTCCTGGGAAACCTATTACTAACTGACTTTTGTCACCTGTCAACCACAAACATCAGTACAATTATAGTGACTTTATGTAACAAACAGAAAATGGTGCATGATGCATTTACGATTACTATAGTAATCTTTATATGAGGCACTAATCATTAGCAAAAAATAAAACAGCCTTAAAAATTATGCATCTTTTCCTTCTACTTTACAATAGTGTCCTATCTTGCATTTCCCTATAGTAAAAAATACAATGACAATAAGGTTTGTTGTTGTAATGTTACATAGTAACATCTGTGAACGAGTTAAAAGGCAATTAATACTTTTATAGACTCCTTAGAGAACAGAAGTGTAGTTTGACCTTACCTTGCACTCCACTGGCAGCCACCACCATCGCTCCGTCCATGTTTGAGCGCCCGTCTTTATCCTTCTTCATGGACTCAGGAATCAGTTTGCCTCCATGCTTTTTCACATGAGGAGCCAACTCTCGACCAACACAGTTAGCCACAGTACACACACCATCCACTGCATAGGAAGAGTGCCACTCAATTAGAGGTTCACCACAAAACCCACCGGTCACACAAAGTCAATAAAATATGCAGGCAGGAAGTCGTGACAGTCACCTAGAAACTGGCTGACTTTAACAGCGCCTCCTGTTGCTTGCTTGGCCACATAGAGGCTTTTGGTCACGGTGGGGCTCACGTCGGAGGGCTTGTCCTCTGGAGTGATGTGTTCCCTGAGCTTAGATGCCCCTTTCTGAATAGCCTTGCCTGTGTACTCAGCCCCTTTGACCAAACCCCAGCTTAACCAGGAAGCACCTAATGAGATCAAAGAGGGTCTGCCTCGATGTACTTCTGAGCACTGGAATCTCACACAAATAAAAGTATGTAGATGCTGGAATTTAAGGACAGAACATGACCTCACCAGTTAAGATCCCACTTGCCACTTTTTCACTCCATTCAGGCAAAGTTTTCTCCTCCTCGGTTTCTGCAGATGCCACCTCATCAGCTCCAGGTGGCCTCTCCCTCTCCTCAGGTGCAGCGATGGATACCTTCTGACTGAGATTAACTGAGTCTGCAGCTTCATCTGGGGCCTGACCAAACACACACATGTATTGGTAAGCAACTGAAAAATGACTAACTGTACGAAAATAATCTGTTTTCAGTCCAATTCGTTGGAAGAAAAAAAAAAAAAAAAAAAAAAATCTGGCTCCCAGTATACAGAGACAAAACAGAGAGCGTCACAGAACACAATAGCTCCTCTCATTCTGGGGTTCTCATCACAAAGCGCCATCTGTTTACCCCAAACAGACGGCCGTTTTAAAAAAAGGCAGAGCAAAGTTGAAGCTGAAAATCTCAAGTCTTCTGCTTGTACTAAAAATAAAAATAATAAAAAGAGCTTACTCTTTGACAGGATACCACATCCATTAGAGAAGATATCTACCCTGACTGCATTTGTGGAACGTGACCTTGTCTGGCATTACTCTGAAGCGGCATCTCTCCTTCCTCAAAGACTGAACTGACGTTTGTCTTTCAGTTGAGGCTCTGAGCTTGTTCGAAGTGCTGCAGATAAGAGCATTATACCTGATTAATTCTCCTCACCTGCCAGTATCAAATCCCCTGTCTGCTGAGGCAGGGGTAACTTCGGGAGGGACGCCAGATCAGAAGTAAGTAGGGCCAGGAGTTTCTTGCTAGGTTAACGTGATTTAGAGAAAAATTGGGAATCATCTTCAGTCAGCAGCCTTTACATATCCTGAGTACAACAAAAAAATCTTTGGCTCTTTTCCATTAAGAGTCAAAGACTAATTACTTCCAGGTAGACAATAAAATACAAGTAAATGACAAATATGTAATTATTTGGTAGTCTTATGACGTTCCTTCCAAAGTACCCAATGGGTATTTACTTATTAGGATTTTATGTGATAAACTAATGCAAAGTAATGATGCATACTCATACAAATCTGTATAGTGGTATGTATTTGTGTAACTAAACCCTTAATAAAATCCAGAGAGATTAACTGCCTTCAAAAAGTTACAACCTCATTAGTAAATAGAGTCTGCCTGTGAGTAATTTAATATCAGTACAAATCCAGCTGTTCTGTGAAGACCTCAGAGTGAACAGTCGTAAAAACCCAGGAACATGGCAGGTCAGCGATACAGTGGTGAAGAAGTTTATGAAAATTTGCTTCAGCATCACTGTCCTATATTAATATTGCTGTTATGGCCAGTAACCAATATTACTAGATATTTCACAATCCTTTCGTCAGGTTGGGGGGAAAAAAAAAAAAGACCACACCACTGCTTCAGTTAAACTCCCCACAATCTTGTGCAGCCTCACTGTCACACGACCAAACTCGTTCCCTCCCTCTTCAGAAACAAATGGCAACAAGATGAAAATAAATATTGGTTGTTAGTATCAATCACGTTTTACTTATCGAACCAATACTGCAATACTGATATGTTAAAAAATGACTAAAACATTAGAAATTTATTTTGTATTTGAATAAGAAGGTTGTTTGTAAAATGAAAAAGGCATGTCAAAAGGTAATGTTTTTCATTTACATTGTTATAAAAATCTGAAAGTATATTTATGACCAATTAAAAAGTCTTTATTGGCATTACAACAATAAAACCCTTCTTTTAACTGCTGGCCAGTTTTTGGCAGGGTTTCACTGGTATATTGATGATTTATCTTGGATGATGAGCTTTTTAAGTGTGTGATGTTCTTGCCATCACACACTTAGTTTGCCAAAGCTCAGACTTGGGCTAGAAATTGTAACTAGTGATCAAAGTGTTGACTTTAAAAGATGAGAACATTTTAAATGCCTGTTGTCCTGTTATGTGTCCAAGTTATGCGTCACTTTCCTAGAATAGCTCTGTGCCTCCCAGCAGCACAAGAGGATTTGCTAAAGGCAAATTGTGTAAATGTTCCCTGGTGACTTTCAACACTGAGAAGCACAACAGGAATAAATGACAGCAAGTTAGTGATACACATATAGAAATGCAACCTTGCCAGATTTGTGCATGGATATCGAATATATATATATATATTTTATTTTTTTTTTTTTTAAATCAAATTGTGTTGTTGCATACTTTACACTAACCTGAACCCTGAGATCTGTCATCTGAGAGAGCAGGCTCTTAAACAAGGCTCGGTCTGCTGCAGGGAGCTCAGACGACAACACAACCCCGACGTAGTAACCTGGTGCCGGGGCCATCATGTTCGGAAACATAAAAACTCCAGTGTTACACTCTAGCACTGGAGAGTTCACAGACATGAGAGGGTAGAGCCAGTCACACACCTGTCATGATGAAAAGGACAGTTAGGAAAACACCTGGAAGTGACACAAGAGATGATGGTTTTCTGTGACACAATCCTATTCTTTATGCCTAAGCAATGTGCCTGTATGTATGGCAAAACACAACGGTGGGTAAACTTATACAGAAGTAAACATTAAACAGGGAGAGGTTGTTTTTAGGGCTTTATTCAAACTTCATTTAGAGAACACTGCTGTCTTCTGATTGCTGCATGTCTAACAAGGTTACAGCATACCAGGATAAGCAGGGTTTATTCACTCTCACTCATGTGAATCACTGATGTCACAGAGTGGAACAGAAGGACACCCGGGAAATTCCCCACTGAAGAGTAACATTTCAGCCTCATGACCCAGCAGGAAGACAAAAAAAACAAAACAAAAAAACCCCCAGCAAAATATAATTTAGCACATTACATTTATTCTGTCCTGGCTCGGTCTGTGTTTTCAGTAATAAACTAATTTGTTGACATACTTTTGATTAGTTTGTCTAATCACAGGGTGTCGTGTGCACACACAGCCTCCACGTTAAATAAATCAATTTAGTGGTTCACAGACCAGAGAACCACTAAAACAAACCAATAATGTTGGCTCTACAGACCCAAGCTTTGCTTAAATGCATTATTCCTTTTCATTGTCTCTGGATGTCATGCACCACTAATCAAAACTCTAAAACCCAGATTCAAAGCAATAATCTAAAATGTGACTCTGATATAAAAGCTTTTTGCTCAGGTTAAGAGGTCTGTGTTTATTCTCAATCTGAAAAGAAGAATCCTAAGGTTCCTAAGCATTTGGTGATTAGGAACAGTGTAACGGGTCTAATCCTGACTTAGTATTCTCTGCTGGATGACATCATAGTCAATGGGATTAAGGTACTCACATGATTGTTTACACAAGGCAAGGAATATTGATCATTAACAAACCAATGTCCTACCCCAGTCAAGTAGATCTGGAGTCCATCTTAAAGGCCACAAGACTGACTAAAATCATACGGTGACACAGCAGTAATAAGAGTTGTTTATACCTGTTGCATCACACAGGTATGAAGGTGGCCTATAATAATAATCAACTGAGGTTCTGTTTTAAAAAAAAAAAAAAAAAAAAAAAAAAGCATTCTGTCTTACCTGCAGAAATGCTGGCGGTCTACTGGGCATCCTGTCCGAGGGATCACTGGTGAACTTCACCAGCCGCAGGTAGCCGGGATATGATGGGGCACTTACTTGCCCCTCAGGTGTGACAAAGAATATCTGAACACCATTAGGGATGTAAAGCAGCTCTTCTCCGTCCTCACCCACACTCTGAAGAGATGACGAGGAAGTAGATGTACGACTATAGAAATCATCCCCGACCACTGACATTTCTCCTGATTCTGTGCCATAAGAGATAGAGACATGGCCATCAGCAGCCTGAGGAGAGTAAGCTGGGGGTTGCTCAGCTGGAACCACTGGGGTATGGATTGCAGCTCCTGTGGCTAGGCATGGTGGCGCTGGCCTTTCTGGCTTTGCTTTGGTGTCGAGCTTTGGATAGAGCTCTCCAGAAGACATGTGTGCACCACTAGAACCCTGTGTGGGTGCAGACTCAAGGTCAGAACTGGTCTCCAGCATGGCAAGGCGTGTGGTGATGTTGTTCAGCGTCTCCTGCATCTTCTGCTGCATTCGCCGGGCTGATTCCCAGGAGCTGCCAACACACTCCTGGCCCTGAGAAGGCACACTGATGCCCCTGAGAAGATGCTGTCGACCTCGCTTGTAGAACTCCAGAGCCTGCGACTTTTCCCCAGCTTCGTCTGCTGACAGTCCTTTATTGATGCACTCAAACCCTCTTTCATAGCCATCTTTGATCACTTGGAGTCTGGCATTATCAAATGCATCTTGTTTGGCCTTCTCCATTCCCTCTGTCACAAGGAATTTCAGACATTTTAGAAGCATAAACAACTAAGCAAGCAACAGTACTAATGGTATTGAGATAACCTTTAAACTTTACTTTAAGGCAACAAGTTGCTCAATACTTTCCTCGTATACATCACGAGCAAATGCACATGCTTTTAATAATACACTGACTACGAGACAAAGGATATATAAATGTCTAAAATGTTCTCATTAGCGTCTCAACATGCTAATCTTGATGGCTAAACTCAAGCCCACTACAACATATCAGTATAAACAAAATCGGCTTTAAAGCCTGAATTTAAGAAGTCAGCGCTTAATAATCCAAAAAAAAAAAAAAAAAAGCTAACACACACAGAGAACTTTGTTAACATGACATTTACAGCTAATATATCCGAGTGACTTTATTAGCATGGGCAGCTTCTTACCTTAGCGGGTCAAATATCTGTGAACAGCTCAACTAGCAACTCTCTATCTGTCTTTTATTTCAAGTACTGAATAGTATTAGCTCGACAGACACACCTGCTTGCTAAAGTTAAGTAGATTCAGCTGTTTGACGACTCCCACCAGCAAAGAGCTGTATTTTGATGTCGCAACACGTACCCATGACCCTTCGGAGCAAAACTGCAGTGACTGGAAAAGTGACGTTGTCTTTATTACATTTCCTGGTGGAGCTGTGCTTTTATTGTGAAAGTATCACCAGGAAGTACTTGAAGTGCCATGAAGCAAAAACTGATTATTTTTGCAGTTCTTCATTGTGACCACTGAAGGGCAGCAAAGAGTAACAGTATGAGCTGGATTACCATCTGACATTTTTCTCACACACAAGTACATACCACTATAGCAACCAAACTGACTATGCAAGGTTTTACGGCTCTATACAAAATTTGTTGTGACAAGATTAACTAAATTGTAAAGGTGTCTGCCGTAATTTCGTGGTCATGATCTTAACTGCAACACACCATTTGTTTGATTGATTTTTTTGTTTTTGCTGTTTTAGGGAAATACTTTCAAAATATATGCCTCAAATAAATGCAGATGGACGGAAGTGGATGGACTGTAGGTTTAAGTGCTAGTGTAACACTAGATAGTAAATTGCCTTTCAACATTACAGCAATTTATTAGCTGCATGAGGAAAACACTAGAAAATATTTTCAAATAAACTTAAAACCCGAAGATGACCAGTTTAGGTAAAATTTGTTTTATGGTCTGTAATGAATGTTATTTTTGGACACTTCCACATTTACGACTGAGCTTTTAGGAAAAATTTCGCTTTAAGTCTTGAAGTACTCTTTTGACCAGAATTCAATCACTGCCCTCTTGTGGTCTTACATTTGACTGCACCACTATTCGTTTGTTACTTCAATGAAGCAGAGGTATCACTAACAGATTTGTTTCTTGACATTATTACAGAGTGCTAATGACAAACACATGAAGACACAGAAACTATACTTAAATATAAAATAGAAACAGTCTATCAAAGGTGTCAAGCTTATTTTCCTTATTTCCTTTTTTTTGTGCTTTTTCCATAGGACCTGTTTTGTCCCTCTTCTCAAGAATCACTATTTTAATTTGATTGATAAAATAGTATTCAAGAACACAACTGTTTTTTGAAGATTATTTTGGATCCCTCCACAGGTCCACACAAAAAAAACTATGGCGAACAGGTTTTAGCCCTTCAGTTTGACAAATATGGCATTTATGGCACAGAGGGGGAATTCACCTCAATTAAGCTTTGTGTAGACTGCCTTCAAAATCTGTAGAGGTTGCCAAATCCTTTCTTAAATAAGGATGTCAAGTCAAACATGGACAACATAAGGCTTGTGGTTTGAGTAAATCCAAACCTTTTATAGAAATCATGTCAATATATTTAAACAAACAATGCTTTCTCCAACATTTCTGAAATAACTATTAAATGTCCTTTTTTATAAGGATGGATATAAAGCAGCATGAATATTTAACTACTGAAGTGTTAGAAGTACTCTCCTTTACTCTCCTCATTGTCACCAGATTTTTCTGTGATAGATGCCCGGAGCCTGAAGGCATGTGACAAACATCAGTCTCATCTCGCCTTCACTTTGACAGGTTTCCAGCATTCATCATGCACAGATACCACAGAGCTGGGACTGGGCACCCTCTTCACACTTGTGGTGTAGGTACAGAAGGACTTTAGTTCACTTCTGTGTCCGGTTTAAATCTCTTAGGCCAAATATTGGACATTCTAATTTAAATATTCTTAGAATAAAATAGACAGTTCCTAAAATTGTATTTCTCTAAGATTTACATAAATACGGTAACTCTGATGTGAATGAAATTAAACTGTGTTATACAGAAAGTAAATCACATTCTCCCTGTCGTTGATTGTTTTAAAAGACTTTTTAACCAAATCTTAAAGGAAGCTGTAAATTTACAACATTTTCTCATGGTGAGTAGAACAATGGTTAATGTGTGTAAGTGAAACAAGCTGCTAATACATGTCCTGTGTACTTGCTGTTAGTTGACATATGAGCACCATATGTTCAGCTCAGCCTGTTGGGACACTAATCTCTTTACAGGAGAAGATGCAGCTGGCCATCACCAGTGCATTTTTAAAAAATTTTTCTTTATTTTTCTGTCCTCTCTTTTTGAAATGCTTTATTCCCTCTGCAAATTGTTTAAATTTTAAAGAAAGACTGTTTTCATTACTCCAGCTAATGCCTGCTACTGAAACAGATGATAAAACCCAGTGAGGAATGAGGAACGCAGCCAATATTAAATGATGAGCAGGCAGTGTACTGCTGGTGCTCAGTTGTTTGTCAGGAGTTTCAGAGTCGACCTTTTTCAAAACGTACACTGGGTTACAGATGAAGATTTTATGAAATGGCAATAATGTTAATTTACTTTTGGATAATTTCTTGCATAATGAACTTGCAATGAAAGTGAAGCTGTCCTCACTTTCATAAGCTGCTCTGAGGATTCTCTCCATACGTTTACTGTTAGCTTTTACAGTGTCGATTTAGTACCATAAAAAAGTTCATAAAACTGTTTTTGCCACTGCCTCGCTTTTCCTGACTCTGTTTTCCCATATAACTAAACCTCATTTTGGTGCCTTTTCAAGACAAATTATTTTAACAAGGACACCGTTATCTTATTTTTGTTTCGTGTTAATTTTTTGTGTGCTTTCATTGTCTCATTTATTTAGCAGGACGGATTATAATGCCATTAACCTCTTGCAGTTTCTTTGTAATGTTTTCTTCTTATGCCTAACGTCAGTTTCCCAACATTTTGTACGCTACATAGAATGAATATAGCATAATCTCAAGTGAAGTCTTAAAAAGATTAATGGGTACTTTGCCAGATGATACAGCTTTAAGTTTGCCATTTCTTTGAAACTAGAGTACAGTATGGGTCAGAAGAAAATGAAAAGAGCACAGGAAGAAGCATCATCCATGTAAACTAGCTCCAGCTTGCATGCCAAAAATCAAAAGCTTCAATTCTATCCAGTCCCTATTAAAACTCTGCATGGGTAACTCCAAATATCATCAGACATGAAAGAGACCCTTAAGGTTCAAAGGCTGATGCAGCTTTAATTCTCATTAAACTTCATGTTTACACCCATACACTTTGTGGTACATCATGTATTTATAACTCCTTGGATGACATTAAACAAACTAGCAGTGTATCATGCATGTTATGTCAGAGAAGTTCAGAATAATTACATTTAACACAGCAATCTATTGTGCTGTTTTGTATAGCATGACAACACAGAATGAGATGAATACACACCAGACAAAGAGGAGAATGTAAATAATGAACACATGATTCCAATTAATGCAAGACCTCATTGTTCTCCCCTTCTTTTCAGTCTGTTAAAAGAGAAGAAACCTGACAAATATACTGCACAGATGTGTCCCCTGTAGCAGATTCTTCTAAGCCTAAAATGCAAAAATACAGCAAACTCCATGTGAGGTACAGCAGCTTGGCATCCGGACGCAGTAAATCACAGTTTCAACTTGTCTCATGACCTGAGATCAATTCACTGATCTCAGGTCACGAGAAGAAAAACACAAGACCTGAGATCAGTGGGCTGATACTGTTGCAAACCTGTGCCAATATTCTGACACAGTCAAAAAGCAGATTCAGTTCTGTTAATTATTGTAAACTGTCTGACTGAGGAGACAAATTGAGATAAAGAGGCTTTTATTTCCAAATAAGACTGAGGCAAACTGGGTGAGTGGAATTGAAGCAATGCAATTGGGTTTAGTTAAAATTTTGAGAGGACAAGAAGCAAGTGGAGAGAATTTAAAATTGGTGTGACGTGAGCTTACTTTCTGATCCTTGTCAGGCCTCTTGCAGCCCGTTCTGAAGTAGCTGTAATGCAGATAAAGCTCTTTTAGGAACACAAGAAAGTGGAGAAATACAATAACCAGTTTATCAGGTTTTTAAAGCATAAACTGAAATATTTGCGTAGGACTGAGAGAGAAATGGGTTAACCCTTTCTGTTGAGAAAATAGACGAAGATGACAGGAAGTAGTAAGAGGATGATGGTTGGTCCACCAGAGCTTTCACAGCATTGCAGAATTCATAAAAAGTCATGTGATATTCGAATGTGTTGAATCCATAACTCTTCTGTGAAACAGGCAACTACAATTTCCCCAAAATGCTCCATCACTGCTCCCAAGCATCAGAGCTTTGTTGCTCCAACTTTAAATAGGACACTGATGTCTCCTCTGATATGGCTGATAGATGATCAGTGCGAACACCATGGCTGAATTCTGAATATATTTCATGTAACTGTTTACATTTGTCCCTGCCATGATTTTTTATGACTTATTGAGTGAACAAGCATGTGATTTTAATTTACTTTCTTATTTAATGGAAACACAGTAATTGTGTTATTAAGACATTAGGCAAATGTTGAAATAACACATTCTGATAATGTGCAAACACATTTTTTCACAATATGAAAGATTTGTCCACATTTAGAATGGAAGAACAGCTCACAGAATGTGTTTTGAATATCTGTGCCATAACTTAAACCTCATTTTTGCTATGATGTGAAAGAAATTCTGAGCTTTCTATGACATAATATACCATTAGTAGGTGTGTCAGTGGGTTTGGGCTGGTCATGAGAAGGAAATCACAAGATCTTTGCGTTTGAGTTTGTAAAGGTTCTAATGAGTTACATGAAAAAAATAAAACAGTTGACTTCTTTGCAGGCTGGTCTTTGCCTGGAGAATGTGTTTATCTTTGTGGGGACTGAACAGGGGTGCAGAGGGACAGCCTTGCCTAGAGCACCATTAATGCCAGAAGCACTGCTGCCTGGAGCTCTCTATCACTGTCAAATCACAACGCAGAGGCAACAGAGAGGAAAAGCAGATGAGCATTGGAACAAATCTGCATATCTCTAAGGCTCAGTTTATGACTAAAGATTAACTGTAAATCGCTGAGATGAGTTCATTTCATTAAAAACATGCATTATCTAATACTATCACCAACATAAATTAAACAAAGTTGGATTTAAAAAAGGTAAAAAAAAAAGGATGTCACCATTGATCCCTTGTAAAATATGGAGCCGAGGACTTTAACTTAATTCAAGTCCAACAAGCTGCAAAGTTTTGAGTTGCAATGTCAAGGCCAAACTCAGCTCTTAAATAAAAATAAAAAAAATGTTCTCATTTTCTTGAAATGGTTTTGAATCTGGATTACATTAAACCAAATTGTTTAAAGCATATCCCTATTGAACTCAATAATTCAAAATAAACAAAAACATATTAAAATTTTTAGGTGATGCCCTGAAAAGAGAGAAACCCACTCTCAAAATGGAAATACCCTCATATGCCAAAAATCAGTTTTCGCTGGTTGCCAGGACAGAGATGCTGACAAACACTAGAACAGTTAGTCAAGAGCACCTGCAGAATGAAAGAATAAAATGCAGAGGTTATACGACTACTATAATGACAAACACATGCACCAAGAATTTGAGGTAATGTGAGGAGAACTGGAGGTGCATCCTTTCAGAGCAACAGCCTTTATTATGGGGTTTTACATTAAAATTAATAACAGAAGAAAGCCCTTGCAATTTGTAGTGAAATAAAACATGTTATTTATTAAGTCTGCACCTAACAGTAGTGGTTCCATTGTTTGAGGTTAAGACTTTGCTCTAAAATGCTATTCAATTCCACTTACTCCTGTTCTTGTTTACTTGTCCTTGGATTTTTTTAAGTCACTTAAATACAGTTAAAGGGAGTGGCAGTTTTAGTTTTGGCTGTTTTGCTCAACTACTAAATTGCAGTCATGTGGTTAAGAAACTCTCTTATGCTGAACCACACATCTTCTGTGCAGTAAATATGCCTAAAATATATTTAGATAACATGAGCCACCCTGCTGATTAATTAAATTCAGCAAAGTGGAATACTACTAAAAAGTTTAAAAAGAACCTTGTTTTATTGACGCCAGCTTAATGTGTAGACTGTTTTTTTTAGCAGAGCTTTACACACAAAAAAAGGGCTTTATTGTGAACCAGGCTTTCATCTCATACATTAAATCTGAAGCCATGATAATTATAAATCTTTCTATCTCCTGATGTTTTTCAGATAACGGCATGCCGTACCATGCATGTTCCAAATGAACCAGGAAACTATTGAAATGTAAAGAACTTTTAAGGATGAGCCTTTCTAATGACAAAGCCAGGAATGGAAGATTCACAAACACATGCAAGGTTTGCTGGGGCTGTTTCCCAGGACAATAAAATATTACTGGCAGAAAAACGTAGGAGGAAGGCCAAAGATACTGGGCCTGCTACATCAACACAGGGACAGCCAGCGACTGATCTAAGAGACAGAGATGAGAAACATTGCGAGTGTTTTACTAGAATTAAGCTTTTAACTTAAAGAGGTATTTATAATCCATGCAAAATATTGTAAAAACATAGTAAAATCAGACGCAGTTGGGCAAATGCATCAAAGTTTGTAAAAATCAATTAAAATATACTCAGATTTTTTTTAGCTGTGTGGTCATTCTCCATCAGAAGCATGATAAATAAAACAAAGTTAAACACAGTGAAGCATAATATTTGCTTGCACTGCTTTATCCTAACAGGCTTATGCTGTCTTGTGTTCTTTGTTCTGACAGATCATGACATACATGCCTTTTGGCGGAAGATGTTCTCAACATGTCAGCACAGATGGAGGAATTTATCAGCTGCATTAAGGTGTGGATTCACTATAATGTCTTACCTGAAGGCAATGATTGAAACAATCAGTTTTCATATCAGTTTGAAAAAAAGCACAACATTAATAATGTAATAAATTATAAATAGGTTTGATATTTTTAATCCAATTGTGCTCATAACATGATTTTAATAATCAACCAGTTGCGTAAATCTTCCAATATTCTTGCCCTCCAGCAAAATATGTACTTTTTTGTTAACTCGGGTGAGTGTTTGACCTTTACCACAAAGACGAAAGTATGTGCAAACTTTGACATAAGTCTTGTCTTTTGAAACTTAATTGTAAAGATGAAAAGTTTTCTTTGTTTTCATTTTAAATTTGAGTTTGAGGCATGTGCATACAAGTGGGGCGCAATGTTCAAATGTGACAGAAAGGCAGAACAAAAACATGAAGCCTTCGGTTATGAGCTGTCTCATACTTAAGCAAACAACTTTTCCAAATACTTTTTCTTCTGTCCTTTCATTTTATTACTTAGTATGTTTAATGTATCTGGAATTTGTCATCACATAGCTGCACTTTAGAGTAGAAAACTAAACTTGGTAGCAACTTGTATCGCTTGCAAATAGCCAATCACATGGCTGAAGCTCAGTGCATTTAGGAATCGGTACAAGGAGAAGACATGCTAAAGTTGGGGGAAAAAAATAGGATTCAGGTGCCTTTGAACATTGTGTGCTTGTTGGTGCCAGTCAGGATTGTAAGAATTTCAAACACAGTTGATCTACTGGGATTTACACCATCTCATGAGTTCACAGAGAATAGTTTGAAAAGGAGAAAAGAAAAATAAAGGCAGAGAGAAGTTTGTGTGGATAAACTTATCTTTTCCATATCAGAAGTCAGACGAAAATGACAAACTGGACTTAAATGATGAAGGCAGCAGCAGGTCAAGAAACCATTCATTAAAATCAAGTATGCAGAGTACTGTCTCTGAACACACAACACCTTGGACCATAAAGGAAATGAACCACTCTGGCAGATGACCAACTGGGTACCAGTCCTGTTAGTCAAAAGCTGCAAACTGAGGCTACAATGCACAGAGCTCACCAAAGTCACATGGACTTTAACTTATTGGTTTTTACCAACATAAAAACACGACTCTGTCCTTTCTTCAATAGGTCCAGCAATAGCTGTTTGTGGTGTGATGATGTGGGGAATATTTTCCAGGCACATTTTAAACCCCTGAGTATTAAATCATATTTTAAAAATTCCATTGCCTATCTGAGAATTATTCATCACAGCACCGTTTCATATTTAAGGGGAAAATAAGTTACAAAGGCTTGTGCTTGTAAAGACAACAGATCTCCCTCTTTGGTGCAGCTACATAGAATTTTTAACTGTTTTCAATTTTTCCACAAACCGAGATGATCACTAGTTTTGTGTTATATAAGTCAACAGGGTAGAAGGCTGTCTAAAGCTTACCCCATATCTAACAAATGCAAAAAAAAAAAAAAAGAAAAAAAAAAAAAGGAAGTCAATCAAACTCCAAAAAACACAGTTCAAGTGAAGTTTATCCTGTCCCCATCTTTGAAAGCTTTACTTTGCCAGTGGGTAGAATTTTAAGAATCCACAAAGCCATATTTTCAATTGTGCAAATTCTGATGTAATATTATGAAAAGTCCCCTAAGGTAAGGAAAATTCAGCTATTACTGACACATTTATAATGAAACTAAAAACATTTCATTTGTACAGCCATGTATTTTTTTAAAGACTTACAAAAGCCATTGAAGTGCATTTAGATTTTGCTTGGAGTTACACCCACACACACACACCCACACCCACACACACACACACACACACACAAAATTCATAATCTCTAATGTTCTCATAGGCGTTTCTCACAAACATACACTGTCTCACCACTGGCTTATCTGGTAAACTTACATGTGTGTGTGTTCTTCCACATTTTACTACCTGATTAAATTCATACGTTCAAATGTTTTTCTTAGTTTTAACATTTACTGTTTCGGAAAAAAAACAGAAAGGAATACACATAACTCTGTGTTTTTGGAAACCACTGGCTGGAAGAAAGAGGGAAAGAAGAGTGGAAGAAAAAGCAGACTGGTGATCTGGACCAGAAAAGCACAGGGAATCCCATCTACGTGGCTGATGACTCTGGGAGAATGATGGAAGAGGGGACTAGGAGCTTTACTAGCCATCATTTAACTGATCTTGAAGGAAAATAAGATGTCTCTCTCCACCTATGTGCTCAGAAATTTAGAAGTTGACAAAAAGAGTTAACGCTATGTTGAATATTAGCTTATCAGCTTATTTGATTTGACCTAAAGTTAAAATGTGTTTCAAAATAAAATTAAACAATTGGAAATTATTTCAAATCCTGCATTTGATAAAAATTTGGTGCCATAAAAACCACATATTTAAATGTTCAAATAAATTATATTGTGTTCTCATGTTGCTTTTTGGTGCTTGGAGAGGTAATGGAAAAAGATATAATCCACTTCTTTAATCATTCGAATAATAAAATTAACTCTTCAAGCATTTGGAACTCATTATTCTGACTACTGGAAACTGGAATTCTTAGATTTTTTTCATCTCTTTATAATGATTTTTGTGGGTTTATTTAATCATACTTGATGAATAAACTGCCAAATTCCTATTTGACAACATTTTTCAAAAGCACTTACAAATGTTTAGTTAAAAACAATGTTTAATTGTTCATTTGCTCATTCAGAGTGGTGAACTTTGCAACATCTTGATTTCTGAAATGCTCAATCTCAGCCAGGATGCTATTTCTAAAGTGAGTTACAGTATTGACTTCTTGACAACTAATCCGACTAAAATATTTCATCAGGCAGACATGTGCAGTTTTATTTATTTATTTATTATTTTATTTCCCATGTGCACAATAACAATCACACTTGTGCTTTTGTGGCTGCAGAGTGTTGTCTAAGCATTGTACTGCACTCTTAAGACCCTGGCATGGGCATAGAATATCTTTGGAGACATGATATCAACCCAAAGCAAATACCCAAGTGTCTAATGTATCATTAAGTTATTGAACAACAATACATGTATATTATTGAGAACGTCAAATACTTGTTTCCAAAAAAGATAAACCTGACCTGTAATTTACCTTGGTGGTTTTATTCAAAACTCACAAGACAATGGGATACAGCTTACAACATAACAATGGGTTCATATAAAAGCAATTGAGCATTCCATAAAAGATCTGAGGATCTGGACTACTACAGAGTTGGAGCCAACAATTTAACTGACACATTTTTTTTGGCAACAAAATGCAGCATGTGAAGAAAGACCCTGTGAGGGACATACCTTATGAAGGAAAGCAGATAATGAGGGTTCAGGAGAGTTGAAGGTCCTCATTGCCTGAGGAAATACTAAGTCAGAACTGTGCGGAGCTGGAGCTAGGGCTTTGTTAACCTTTTGCATGGTAGCAGAGACTAGAAAATGTTATTTTCAGGATAAACTGTGTCTTTAATGATTTTCAATCCAACGTTAGAAAGATAAGCATTACATGCTTGCCAGAACTTTCTGGCCGAGTCAGAAAGTTGTATCCCAATAAATCTCTATTCTGTTTTTACGGAAAATGGCAGTTTCCTTGGTTATAAAGATATTAAGAGTTAAGTTGTTTTAAGTGCACCACATGTTTTTGAGAATAAATCTGTGTTATATGAGGCTTGGTCATTACATCGTGTCTTCTCTGACATCATCAAATTCTAAAAGTCCCAGATGTGCAGCCATATTGGAGGCATTCACATTGCTCTGCATATACTGTTCACTTGGAGCTTCCTCCTTAGTTATCCAGGAAACTATGTGCTGTTCTGGTCACTTCGCTAACCCTCTCAGCACCTGAAGTCCTTCACAGAACTCGAGGCCAGTTTAATTAGAAATAGACAAATCAGAAACGCAAAGTAAGAAATGTGTTGAGTACAGTGTTTGTCATGGGAGTAAAGAAGAACTGAGCCACATTGGTTACAGAAGGAAAACATAAAATCCAAACAGAGCAATAGAACTGAGGACTTTGGTGGGAAACATTGTTGCTACCATAGCAGGGAATGCACCCCAACTAGCACTTCAAAATAACTCACACATGACAGAAATATACTTTTAAAAAACGTAAGGGGAAAAACAAAAATTAAATTGAAAGTTGTTGACTAACTGGGTTCTGTTAGGGGAAAAGTAGCCTGGTAAAAACCAGCCCCTTGCTCTACCTTTTCCTTCTTACAGAGGGTCTTGACCTTTCGGTATTGAGAAATAATTGCTTGCTGGAGGCATGAAATCTGTTGAAGTTTTAAACGATTGCCGGAAAATGCGTGTACTGTTAAAAAGAAAACAAACAAACAAAAAAAAACATCCCCCACTGCAAAAAGAAAAGTGCCAAGCCAAACAAGATCATTGTTAAGAGAGCTGCAGGTTTTGCGAGGCAAATTTACTTTCCTTTGCAAAACTACCATCATAATCAGACTGCAATTCAAAAACATATTAGAAACTCGATGTCAATATTCACAACTACTCCTTTTGTACACTGATTGGTCAGAAGAGAAATCCCAGATGGGAGTGGAATTGCATAGCACAGTAATGGCCAGGCTAGGTGAAAAGTTGTGCTGGAGTAGTAATAACGCTGTGTTTGTGGAGTGACTGATTACAGAAAAAATAATCCATTAAAAGAATGAGTCATTTAATCTCACCATTTTTATTTCCCTCAAATGGTGGGATGTGGCTTTGAACGTTGTGCAGTCATGAAGAAAATTTACAGGACCTTTTCAGCACAACAGTGCTTTAAGACTGCAGTATAACCTTAATCCATCTAAACAAGAGGATGCCGCCTACATTGCACTACACATAGCTCTGACATACAGAATTATGACAACTACTATAGTTAGAATACTGTCTGTGGACTTCAGGTCCACAAATTCCTGGGCATCCACATCACCTCCACCCTGACTTGGTCGATGAATCTCTTTTCACGTGAGGAAGTCTAACAAAAATCTTCTTCAGAGAATTGAAGAGGGTTGGATTTTCCCAGAATCCTTTTTTGAATTTAAAAACATTGTTATTGTGTAAGATATTGCCGTTTCATAAAAATGTGATCCAAATATGATTGTGACTTATTGATTACAAACATTTTATTTAATTTAGTATTTTCCACTGTGCCATATCAATAATAAAACTCAAAGATCTATTTATAGTCTTCGTAAATTCTAGTCCAAGAAGTTTGTTGTCCAGATTTATTGGTGTAAAGGCATAAAGGCAAAGATGGAAAAAATGTGCATATGCAGAGGGAAAGAACTATGCGTCCTGTAGCCAAGCAGAAATAGATTCAGGGACACTGGTTGCATATAGGTAGCAACTGCTCTCTTAAACACCTAAAGCCCCAAGAGACCAGCTATAAATGTCTCTGAAACCCCGTGGACAACTCATTGGCACACCATCTGATTCCAGATGCAAACACCCAGCTGTCTTCTTGCCTTGTGTTCAAAAAAATGTGTTCCAGTTTGAATTTTACTGCTTGACTTTCTAAATCCCTGCTTAGACAAGAGACTAATTTTCAGTTGGGTGAAAATCCCTTATAAAAATCCCTTGCCAGGTGTGCGAGGTTTTTATGACAAGGGGGGGAAAAAAGGCAGCCTTAAAGTGAAGGTAATCTATAATTATGTCACTGACAAAACAAAGAAAATTAATACATTAAAAATGTCAAACAAATAGAACGAAAGACTAGGTAAGGTCTGAAATGGTTAAATCTTCATGATGTCATGTAAGCTGCCCTGCAAGTCAGGGCTTATATAATGTTTCAGAGCATTTGGGTTGGCCCAGATAATGAAAGATGTTAAATCTAAGTGTGATATATGACTGAAGAAGGAAGGGATAGTGAATCCTCAGGTATCCTTCTGTCAGGAGTTGTCTTCTGTTAGATTATAAATCAAAATAAGTTGTCAGGTCCAATGAAATGTTTGTATGTGTGCAGAAAGGCTATGAAGGGAATGAAAAAAAACAAAACAAAGTTTTGTTACACAGGTGCTTTGCAATGTATATTTTTGCAAGAGTGTTTGTTATGAAAATTGAAAAATATCCCTGTATTTGTTTGAGAAACTTTCATGGAAGTTGCTACATGTCATTAATTCCTGTGAGACTGCAGCTGAAAGCGATAAAACTTCCAAGTATATTCTTTTCTATTTTTTTTGCTGATGTGAGATCGTTAAACAACTTAATAAATTTTAAACAATCTATAAAAATGTTTGTGACAAAGAAGATTGAGTTCAACCAAATTGAGCAGCAATGTACATTCAGTCTCTTAATCTTCACAAAAATGTTCAAAGCGATTGGTTTAGGGTGCTGTAAGTATAAAATTCTTCTGTCACCATGTTAAAACATGTAGCAAAGAAAAAGAGATGAATTGTGAAGTTGTGGATATATATATATATATATATATATATATATATATATATAGTATACGAATACATATTCATTAAAATATCAATTGTCAAATCAAATATTATTTTAGTCCTGTACATAAGTATTCAAAATGTATATTAATAGAATAAAATTATGTGAATTTGTTTGTTTGTTTTTTACTAAATTAAAGACACAATTGATACACTGCAGTTGAAAAAGACTGAAGATGCATGGTGTAAATGAATGTTTTTACAGTATCTATAGTTTCACTTGCTGTCAAAAATTCAGTCTATACAGCCTGACAGCTCAGTTTGAAAAAAACGAAGAAACTGTTAACTAGCAAGCTAATGTTTAAACTAAAAACCAGCTTACTTTTGCCATGTTAGCATCTTTTAAGGACATGTTTTCTAGCTGAAATACAAAACACTGTTCTACTATCTTTCTTTCTTTTTTTTTTTAAGTGATATATCTGCGACGAACTGGCGACCTGTCCAGGGTGAACTCCACTCGTTGACTGTTGAAGATAGGCACCAGCACCTCTCTACTAGGGATAAGTGTGTGAAATAATGGGTGGATGGATGGAAAATGATTTCTAATGATAGTTATTAACAAAGACAGAAGCAAGCAAATACATTTTTGGACTTTGAAGTCTGATTGAATTTGGCCAGACCTTTAAAAGGAGACATTACTCATAGCAGAGAGTTGGAAAAGCAATTTTAAGCAGGGACTTGAACTCACTAAAATAAAATGTGAAAAGAAAGCGCAAAGTCTAGTGAGTCCTGAAACGTACTCCTTATATGGGAAAGTGTTAAATCCATTAAGGGTCTGCATTTTAAAAGAGCCCTATTTCTCTTGCAAGCAAGTCTAAACCTGCACTTGGTAAATATTTGAATGTTGTTCATGACTGCTTATACACACTTGATTTTATTGATGACATGTTTGACTAAAGAAAAGCTTCACCTGCAGAGGTCACTTTGGTAAATATCAGCTGTGACATAGTTTGTAAACTCTTCTAGGGAGTAAAGGAAGTCTTGTGTTGGCAAACATAGGGCTCTTTTAAAGAACTGTACAGAACAGCTGGTGAGCATTTTTTCAAATCTTATTTATACTTCATTTAATCAGGAAAGACTGTTGAGTTTTAAAATCTTATTCACAACACTGTCTTTACCGAGCTTGGCAGGACTCCAAAGAGTTCTTAATCTCTGAAAAGACCATGTAAATCACCAAAACACAAAATGACCATAATTGCAGAGTAGGCAGTTTCATTGAAAAACACTTTCTTCTTGGTGTAAGACAGCACGTCAAGACAGCAAGCAAGTAAAATGGTTCAAAATGAAATGAAGTCACAAGTCTTTGGTATGAAAATCCGTTAAGTCCAAAGTATTTAATGATATTCTAAAGTCGAGTCTCAAGTCACAATTCTAAGTCACATGACTTAAGTCCAAACATCTGGTAGTAGGTAAAGAGTTCCTCACATAAAGAAATATATAAAAATAATGTATAATTTTTGATTGCTTGTGTAATGGCAATCGACCAAAGCGTATCTAGTTTTGTAGGAATAGTGATAAATAGAGTAAAAAGGAAAAGCTATGTCCAAAGCCCAACACTTGTTTAAAGCCAAATTTTATGTATGGTGCACTTGTGTAATTGCTTTACTAAAGCAGTATTTATCACACATAAAATGATAGAAGTATGTAAAACTTAAAAAACTATAGAATAATGTTTGATTTTAATGTTGTAAATAGTCCAGGAAAGGCTTTCTCAACATTTTGTGTACAGTGAATTATAGATTCAATCTCCTATGTAATCAGTGATTTATGCTTAAGTTTGAGTTCTCTGTGAATTGTTTGGACTTGCTAAGCAACTATACAAGGTTAAGAAATCCTTCTGACCTAAAACTGTCAGGTCCTTTGAGTTCATAATGTTCATCTCCAAGCTTTATGTCTAGCGAGTGAAATCCGCTTTTATTTTATTGGCATTTTTCAGTTATAATATAGTAGAGCCCTGCGGAAAATAAAGAAAGAAAAAAATCCTCCTTCATTGGGAACAAACCCATTATTAGTACATGTTTGTATTTAGGAGCCAAGAGTTTTATTTCTATCCATATGGCAGGTCACCAATAACTCCATCCAAAATAATCTCTTTAACACTGACTTAGGAAACCACAGATCATTCATAAGATGTAGGTATTCTGCACCATTAAAACTCAAATTCCATTTATGTAATAAGTACAGTTGTGACATTTTCACTCTACAACGTATTCAACGGTAGTGGTACTTTCACAAAGTTAAATTAATTGGAAACAACATCAGATCAGTCTTAGTGGTAGACTGTGTGATATCAGAGTCAGATCAGTTGAATTCAAGCCTTACATCAAATGTTCGGGTGCCACACCACTTTAGGTCCACCACTAAAGAAATCCAATGGCTAAGCCTGTGTTTGGCAGTAATCAGGGGAATGGTACTTGGCTAATCTCATTGAATCAAATGTAAGGTTTGACTCAGAAAGGATTATGGCATGAGTCTATTTTCCTTAGTTCCAGTGTAAAGAGCTTTTATTGTTTCATTATACCAAGATCTTTTTGGCAATCTTATGCCCACAAGTGTGTGGAAACATTTTGGGGTTGGCCCCTTTCCTGTTTCTACATGACTGCCCTCCAGTGCCCAAGTCAAGATACATGAACAGTTGGATGTGAATGCTTAATGTGGAGGAACTCGATTAACCCACACAGAGTCCATGACCTCAGCCCGACAAAGTGACTCACACAAATTAGAGGATGTTTTCTCGTCCAACATCATTGTGTGATTTCCCAAATGCACTGCTTGAATACTGGTCAAATGTTCCTAGAAATACACTTATAAACAATGTGGAAAGCCTTCCCAGAAAAGTTGATGCTATGCCGCTTAATGAGTTGGAACATCATATCAAACCCTCAGAAAGGGGAAAAAGTAGTTTATTCCCTAATTATTTATTAATAGAGACATTTCTCCTTTTGAAAAGAAGATGACTGGCAATCTTCTTAACGGCTGTGCAATTTCTGTTTTTTTTAAATAAATGTAGCAAATTTGTTTGTTTAGCAAGCAAATATAGCATGACATAGCATAAAACTAAAGCAACCTTTGAGGCGTATACTGTCATATAAACATTTAGCAATGTTGCCTGTGAGCTCTGTGTCACTGGAATATGATGTGGTAGAATTCACTGGAAATTTCCAAGCAAGTGTAGTTTTACTTTACAACATAACAGCTGAAAAATCACAACTTCAAATGGAAAGGAGTTTTTGCAATTACAGAATTGTGGTCTTTTAATGCAAGTTATGTACTTCATTTTGTATACAAAAATGCTAAAACAATATATGTTGCTAATTTATTGACAAATTATTTTTAGACCACTGTCTATAGAAACATAGACATAGTTTACTTAAGTATTTGTTTAAATAAAATTACATAAGCAAGAACACATTAGTGAATGGTTTTATGACCTCTTCAAGTGAGATTGCATAAACTGTGTGCTTAGTGCATAGAAAAATTACAATTCTGCTTTTATCCTCCAGAAATAAGGCATCCAGTGTGCAAAATTGTTTTGTTTTTTTTTGGTACCTTCCAAATGTTTCTTGTTTTTACTTTGGCAGTTGTTCAGGTATTTATCCATTTTAGTCAATCCAAGGGACCATAAACTGAGTTGATGCATTCTGCATGTGAGCCAAACAGCACAGGAAATGGGCCAGATCCAAATATCTGCAAGTTTAAAAAATTGCTATGAAACCTGGTCTGCTGTTAAATAAGATTTTACCACTGTGCAAGCAAATAAGCATAAGTGGTTTTGTTGTTTACTTTAAAATTATTAATGCTATCATTCATGACATGATTTGAGGAACTGTTTGAATTTTATGGTTTTAACATACCAATTTGTCTTTTGATGTAACGTCTACTTGTTTGAGCTTACGGAGAGGTATGTTCCTTTCAACCCATAAATTTAGCTCTGAGTGTAATTTTTATATGTTAGATCACATGGAAAAGCAAACCACTCATTCTTTCTTGGAGCTCGACTTCACCCTGTGTTACATCTGTTTGTAATATTTAGATAAACGGGTGGGCGAAATCTCCCATGAACCTATAAATGAACAATTGGTCCAGTGAACAGGAAAGCTTTTAAACTTTAGAGAACATTGCTCTTACAAATACAAATGATAGACATAATATTTAGATTTAAGCTATTTTTTATATAACATTAACAAATTGAGGAACTGTGCAAGGAAATAAAAATGACTTTTTATGGTAATGCAGTTATCTCAACAGAAGCACTTTATTGTAGGATTTTTGGAAAACAAAAAAGAGCATACCTGGATTTATCCATATCATTACAAATGACACAATCCACTAACCAAATGTACATGAAACCTTAAACCATTTAAAGTCAGAGATGTTAAAGTTACATAGCAGGTGAAGGAAGAGAAAATAGCTTAGGCCATTTTCATAATGAGATATTTCTCAAAGCACTTCATTAAGCACTCTTGCTCTAACATTTACCTTGATCAAAGTACAAAAAAGTTAGAAACAATATTTTTGTCCCTATATTCTGACTTGATTTTCACTACTATAGCCTTCCTCATTTCAGTTCATTTTAACTGCTAACATACAATGAATTTAAAAATTCAATCTATGTACAAATAAAGCACCTTAAAATTTGAGAATTTATCGAAAAAGTTCTTTGTGTTTAGCAAGTGCTATCACAATATATTCAGGAAACAACACACTAGATGTATCGTTTGTAAAACACCAGTTTCAGCCTCCATGTATAACTTCACCAGGAAGATATCCTCATCCGACCATTCTCAGTTCCTTCCCCTTCTCCTGTTGCCACCTAACAGAATAAATGGAAAAATAAATTAATGTCTGTTGCTTTGAACTGGTCATTGCTTAAATGGGAAATACAGTAAGTATTGCGTCACAGCTCAGAAATCTTTATAGTCTGATCTCCGTTCTTTCCACATGACAGAACCAAACTCAGCACAGCAAGAAGGTGGGAGTATGACTGCCCCCGCAGGACCTCAAAACCTGTATGAATTATGGACCTCAGACAGACCTCACAAAAAAGTTGCACAAAACGCAGCTGCACAGACATAGTAAATGTCAGCTTAACATTTAGGTAAGCAATGTGCAGGCAAGCATGTCGAAATAAGAAAGAAGCCAAAGCTGCCATTAGAAATTGTTTGACTTTTTTTGGAAATATGCTCATGTGCTTTCTCACTGAGTTTAAAGAAAAAAAAAAAGAAAGACTGATACGATCCCGACATCTGTATGGAAAATGTGATTCAGTACTCCGATGGCTTAACTTAGCTCATGAACTGGAAAGTGATGGAATCAGCCAACGTGCACATCAGAAAGCACCTACCAGTAAACCCCAACTTCATTTACTCAATTTGTGTAAACTAATAAAAGAAAAAAGGTTTTGCAGTAGGTCTTACTGTTTAGCTTTAATTGTTTTTCCCACTGAAGTTACAAGACAACCTGGGGTGATACAAAAAGTTAATCTGTCTCCTCCTAAACAACTAAACATTGTTGTTTTGCTTTAATTTCTATTCTATGCTTCACATTTACCATGCGCAAATGATTTTTCCCAAGTTATTTTAAAGAAAAAGTAAGCACTTTAAGTTGATTCCTCAAAAAGTCAAACCATTCCATAAATAACACCCAGAAGGACTGATGGGACAGAGTACATATATGATGCAGGGCAATACAATCATGTGACACAGATGCAGGAACAGACATGACATCACAGTCAACATTAGCTTAAAGACGATGTTGGGGATTCCATTTAGATTGGGTAAAATCTTATTTTTTCCTTATTCTTATTTATTTTACCTACAACTCTTCTTGCATTAGGTCTTCCTATGAAAGGGAAGCAAACATACACACTCCATATTAATAAATAACAAATTTTCTGAGTTAGTGAGTTATACAGGATGATAAAACTCACTTTGGATCACTCCAGCAAGTTGCCCGGCGTCAAGATTTGTGTTCCCTTCAAAGGTAATAATTCTTGAACGGTCAACTCCTGTTGGAAAAAAATACATTTTTATTTGAGTAATTACACCACTTATAGTCATAAATCTAATGTTTAACAGTCACACTCCTTTACTTTCTAATTATCATGGTGTTGTAAAGATAAAGGCAAAAAATTGCAGTAAATTTCCTTGGACATCTACTTTTACATTCATTTACCTTCCAGGTCAATGTTTGTGGAGCCTGAACTGGCAGAATATTGAAAGCCTGAAAGGAGAATTTATTAGTCATCAGAAAGATGAATCATGTCAGGTTTTACAAAGAATGACCAAATGGTAAATCTTCACCTGGGACAACCCTGGTGAGTTTGCGGACAGAAGGTTCAACGACCCTGGTAACTGTAGTGGTGGACCCGTCAATAACCCTTGTCACTTTTTTTACATCAGGAGCTGCAAAAAAAGAGACTGTTTCATTACAATGAACTTTGATGAAAATATATTTATGCTTGTTTGAGTGGCATGACATTGTATCAGAACTATTACCTTACCTAAACTTTGGCATCACAAATTCTTATCATATTGTCCCTAGCGATTACTTTCCATATTTTAAACATCTATACATTGTGATGTGCTTACACTTAGAGAGGTCTTGATCGTATTCACTCAATGACTCAAGACTGTTTTTTGATTACATCTGTCTGTTGTATGTATACTGTCTGATTTTATAATAAAAAAAAACACTGACCTTGCAATGAGCATGGTTTGAAACCTGTGCTATAGACCACAAGTTTTTCTTTAACAATTTTTTTTATTCTGCGCAATAACATTGATGGTAAGAGAGTTTGCCTCATCTTCCTGCGTTTTGAACTTCTGTGTCAACAAGTCATATCAAAACAGAGAGCAAATTTACAAAATTTAACCTACCACTGTAGCAAATTGCATAAGTTAAAAAAAACCTTAAATATTAGCAGGAAGAAGTTATAAATTTATTAAAGGCGGTCACTGTTCATGCTAGGTCAAATTTAGAAACAAATAATACAGCTACAAGTATTTCATGTGATTCATTCTCAGCACATTGCTAGCTTTCATATGCTAACTTGTGTTGGAGGAGCATATTTAGGCTAACTTGAAGAAAAATTGTTTAAACCCAAATATCTGTTACTGTGTAAGTAAAAAAATAAATCAAACTGCAGCATTTCTAAATTTCTGATGAGAAAATTAAAAGGTATACTTTCCAAATACTTTTATCATAGGACTAAGACTAGGTATTGGTAAAGGCCTTGGATGATTTAGATTAGTATTATGGCCAAAAAATTCTAGCTAACATTAAAAAAGATAAAAGATATTTTAGAATTAAAGATTACTTTCCTTTCTAGTTGCATTATCAGTTTCTCCTTAAACAAAATTCAGTAAAACAAAATGAATGACATGATAATAAAAGGGTTTTAAATCATAATTACATTGTTGGACAACACGTGTGATGATCTTCTCTAAAACAAGAAAGAAAGAAAATATTTATTTAAAAAAAGACATTGAAAATTCTAAAATGTAAATAGTACTATAATATATAAATATTATTACTCACTCATAAATGTAAGAGGTATTTCCTGATATCTGTATCCTGAAACAAACTGTAAAAATATGATACAATAGTTATTTCAGAATAATATAAAAACAATCAATCCTAAGAGAAATGAAGTAAGGAGGTCCGGTACATTATAAAGCTTCAAGGCACATGCTTTCATTACAAAAACCAACATACTGTCTTATTTAAACACTAAAGCTTTAATAAAAACTTAATTCACCTTGACTTGTATGTAAGTGATGAGCTTCTTGAGTATTGAAAGGAGTTCCTGATTCCCCACAGGGATATCTGGAAGACAGCAGGAGGCGTTAACCACAATTAAGCTTTTGGAGGGAAAAAAACCCAAAAAACATGTGCATGTCTTGACAAATAAATGAATGGAAGGGAATGTTAATAAAGTTGAATAGACAAAATTATCACCTTCAGGGTATAAGATTTGGTCGACAAAATGAATCACACCATTTGTGGCCATCTGATCGGTTTCTGGGAGAAGCAAGGAATTTACTTGCACATCGTTATTCACCTGAGACAAACATTTGAAGCATACATAAACGAGAAGATTGTGGCATGATTGACAGAAAGTAACATTGATCTCCACGGTAAGTCAATAGCTTGCAGTTGGCTGTGGTATCACAATTAAAAATGAGATTTTCTAAGATATGGCAATTTCTACAACAAAAAAAAGAACAACTGCTAAATATTCAGAACACTATTAAGATATTCTGCCATTAAAACTATACATAAAGGTTGAACTTTCTTCAGTAAAATGGTTCAGTGCTAAATACCTACAAATTTTAGTTGAAGATTGCTTCCCTGGAGAGATTTTAGAAGATTTGTCACGCCGCCCTCCAAGCCACCTCCAATGACGATACCATTACTTAAGTGATACAGAAGAATTGTCTTGAGTGCATTTATGTCACCTGAAATAAACAACGGCAAAACATTATTTGTTGAGGGATTTATGTAATTTTCCACTGCCAACATATGTGCTGGAGGAAGGTATAATAAATGGTAAAGTCATTACAGCAGATGTACCTTTCAAGATGTTCAACTCTCTTTCAGTCAAAGCAGCAAACGCCTTATCGCTGGGGGCAAACAAAGTAAAACCTCCCTCTTGTCTGAGCAGGTCTGTCAACCCAGCTGTTTCCATTAGAGACAAAAAGATCCTGCAGCACAAAGAAGAAAAAAGTTGGCTTTTATAGAAACCACAGAGGGCTGATGAATTGCACTGACAGCACTTTTTTTTTTCCCCAAGAGTGCTTAGTGAATTAAATGGAAAATAAAAAGTGGTAGAGTAAAATGCATAATTTTAACACCAAAATCCACTTTTACCAAAATTGTCCAGGACTTACTTAAATTTTCCGTTTTTAGTCAGAATCTCGAACATAGATTTTTCTGCAGGCATCACCATAGTCCTCATGAGATGAAGGGCTCCGTTGCTCCCTTCTTTGCTGCCTCTTATCAGGCAGGAATTCTCAATGCACACAGCCTGCAGAGAAAATCCGCAGGATAAAACCAAAGGATTGATGGGGTTTCTCTAAAATACTGTGATTAATGGAAGTATGACATAAGGGATGATCTGTTTGTCTAGTGGTCTATAGCTCTCATTTTAGGGGAGGACTTTGGTGAAGATGACGCACCGTGCGGTAAATGAAGACCCTGAGGGTCTTTCCTCCAATAGTCTCCAGCTGCTGGCCATTATACAGTTGTCCAAGACCAAACTTATTCTTTAGGATGTGGTTCTCCAGGATGATCTTAAGCTCGCTTTGATCCATGGACATCACTTCGTCTGCAATTGAAAGACATTTTCCCTTGTGTAAATAAATACATTTCACAATTGCAAGTAATACTTTGCTAAATTTGTTAATCATCACCACAGCTTTCACTAACTTCATGGGTCTGTAGCCAAGACATGTAACAGTAACCTACCCATTTATGTATGCTTTGAATTAACTTGATTTCCTTAAAATCTAATAATTAGTCTGTTTGCTTTAATTTCAAAGAGCCTTGTGTACTTCTGGTGAAGACTCGATTCACTGAGAGATTGTCTTTGACAGAAACCTCATTTTGCCTGGAGTGATATATGTATGTATATCTTAGGACTTTAAAATCTTTAAAAATAGAGTCATTGTAAAGCATTTTCTGATTAAAAAGAATTGACTACTTCCACTATTTGCTGTCCTACATTGTGCGTCTGAACTATACATTCTCTCACTTCACGAACATTTCTATGGACATGTCTCCACATACAATTGAAAATGTACAACAAACTTGGAGGAAGAATGTAAGAAAGAAAACACTGCTGCTAAAGAAGTAGTTGTCACTTTAGACCTTTAAGAACTGCAGAAGAGAGATGCCATACATGGTAAGCTGTTTGTGACTCACCAGTAAAGGCAGCATTGAAAGGAGCCAGCAAAGTATACTCAGCGTCTGCTTTCATCTCAGTGGAAAGGCCCAGCTCAGTGATCATGTCACCAAAGGTTGCCTGTGAACCTCCCAACAGTTCTATTACCTGCTTAGCTTAAAAGCAAAAAATATATAAATGAATACATAAATAAATACATGTAAAACACATTTGAAATATGAAAAATAGATAAAATAGGAATAAATAAAGTGTGCTATAGTAAGCAGATTAGGGGAAATGTTGATCTAACCTGAGTCTGGAATCAGCACTTGGTCAATAAGGTGGATGACACCGTTGGTAGTGACAATGTCCTTCTTGAGTACCATCTTAATACCGTTAACTGTTAAACTGTCTCCATCACAACCTATTTCAATGTTGTTTCCTTCCAGAGTTTCATAAGAGGTTCCTGCCATGATGGCCTCAGAGCACTGGACTGAGTCCAGGAGGTGGAAATTCAAGAGAGCTGAAAAAAAGTTGGAAATTGTTATTTCTTTAAGCAGTGAGACATTTATAGAATGGATGGAGATTCATGTTAAGCTAAGCAGATAATACCTTAGAAACCTGTAGACCCTTTTGGACCCTTTGACTGGATGTCTTTATAGTTATAATTAGCTCAAAATCAATTTGATGTCATTGGCAAAGCTAATGGGCAAGTGAGTTAAGATATTTTGCCAAGTAGTTCAGTATGTTCACTGGGACATCTGCTTCCTGCTACTCAGAGCCTTTACAAATGTTATGCCAAAATGTTGAACAGCTCACTGTATAAAGCACATGTGTTGAACTCAAGATCCAGAAGCCAAATCCGGCCTACCATATCTTTGTATGTGGCCCAATAGACAGACATATAAATAGAGCCTTCAAGGTAATGGTTGTCTGCTTAAATATTATTTCATCAATCAAATCAAAGAAGTTGTTATTTGTATACTTCCAAATTACATCAATCTGATGTTCAGTATTATTTAGTTTTAAGAAGCAGTAATAAGATGCAGAGACAACTATTTATTAATATTTTAACAGTTTGTTAATGGTATTTTATCAATGCATTCTGTCGGCCCTTTGAGGACATCCATGACTTTGCTATAGCCCAAAATGAAAATGAGTTTCACACCCTAATCTGAAAGCTTTATATTATAATTACTATAGTGTTTACTTTGCCATTGACAGAACTCAATAAATACTTCTAAAAAATAAATACAAGGCATTTAAATTTGAGAAAAAGTTTACTTCTGTTGAGACTTTATAGCTAAATGACGTTCTGGTAATTAACTTCATTGTCAGGTAATGCTGGTAATGAAGTTTTTAGACATTCATTACCAGAATAATGTTTTTACTATGGAATGAATGAGTGAAAAAGGCAAGCAAATCCATTAATTTTTAAACAAGAATTTGGTGCATAAGTTTAAATTTGTTCTTGATGTTCTATTGTCCAAACAGCATAAAACATACTGGGTCAAATATGTACACATAGAAGGGTGAGAACAAGCTGTTACAAGTAATTAAAACACTAAGTATAAAAATAGGCACCTATTATTTTTTTCTATCTTTAATTTCTCATTGTAATATTACTAATGTATTATTTCAGTTATTCGGTGCAATTCCATATACATCCGCTAGGGGGGCGCCTATCGCCTTGGCAGCATAGAGAAGGTTGGGAACATAGAAGAAGAATAAACCTTCCTGTTAGATGCTAAAGGAAGCTCAACGTGTGTGTGTCATCTTTTCTATATCAAAAAGTATTTTGATGAATATATACCTTGGAAGAGCTTGTGGAATCTAGCGTCAACTAGTGAGTCACGTTATTCAGTTTTGATTAGTATTGTGTAGAAAACAGGATCTATTCCTGGAGGCTACTTAATACTAATACTAGGGGACTTTTGTGTGAGCTAGCTAAGGGGAAGCTAAGGGATTCTTGAGTTCACTTTGAATAGTATTTTGCACGTTCTGGGACTGTTCTCACACAAAGGACATTATTTTGGTCTCTTCTTTTTGTAAAATTGATGCTTTTTTCATGGGTTATTTAAAAAACCAGAGAAACAGTATTGTTATGGCATTCAGTCAGTAAGTAATGGCTGCCTATGTGAGAAGTTTAGGAAACAGACAGAATTAAAGGAGCATTGCACCTTTTTCAGTTTGGTAGATAAAACATAGTTTTTTGTGTGAGAGATGAAATACTGTTTTTTTAAAACAATGAATACAGTTAGAAGCTAAGATGCTTAAATAGTAAAGTATATTTTATTTGTGCAGAATAAAAGTTGCAAAAGCTATTAAACTAGTTAAAATATGTATTTTATTTTTTTACTACAATGCTGTCACACTGCACAGTGACAGTTATGGTAAAATAGTCTCCAATTTGTGATAGGGCAAAGCCTTGGTGGGTGTTTTCTTGTTTTTTTTTAATTGGAGAATATTTGCCTGTTTTCTTCAAATTGAGGGTGAGAGGTTTTGTCAGATGTTTAACGGTTGGACACAACACAACAAATGATCCAAAACACATATAAAACAAGTGGTTTTGGAAATAAAACAGGCACATTTTCAACTCGGGGTTTCCCCCAGTGTATTGTAAGCCTGGAAGGCCACCAGGCTTTACTTGCCCCCCCAATTGCTTGGTTTTTTTAAAGGGTTTTTTGTACACCAGTAACAGTGACAGTAAAGACGGATTAAGCTAGGTTTATAGTTGACTCATTGAACTGGATGTGAGAAGGTGCGCAACATTTGCTCCATCCCGACACCTACCCATTGGCCTAACACGCTATTATTTCCAAATTATGATGCCTGTTCATGTGACTCTGAATTTTTGTAACTTTTCACGTTTTTAACACAAAAATGTTTGTGTAATGCCTAAATTAATTTAAACATTTATCTGCCAGAATCTTATTAATGGTTGCAGAAAGTAAATTTATCTCAGTAGGAACAATAAGTATTGTATTGAATCACCAAAACTTTAATTAATGACATCCATGCTAATAATGGGTTTTTGTAAACCTCAGAGAACTGTATGCATATCACAGAACCAAAGTGGTTTTCCTTATTTGAAATGATCAAATTCAAGATTTAAAATTCCTTTTTTAAACAGGCACAGGCTCCTTTCCATTAAATTATGCAGTTTAACTTGTTTCAATTGACAATTGTTGGATTTACCTCTCAGGACATCTTTGTCACTTAAAAGTCTTTCCATGGTATCGCCACCAATCTTGTCAAAGGCATTGTTGGTAGGAGCGAAGAGAGTGTAGAATCCTGGCTGACCCAGTTTTTCCAGCAGTCCAGCAGTTTGAGCTACATCCTAACAAGAGGTTTCAGAAACAGCAATATGATTTAAAAACTTTGACATAAAAAATTTTAGAAAATATGTATAATGTGTGCACTTACAGCTAGCGTTGTTAAATCTTCCTCAACCTCAATATAATCCTGGATAGTGCTTCCAACGCTAGTGATGACACGATCAATGACATGAACAACTCCATTGGTTGCAACCTGGTTACCATAGATAATCCTAGCACAGTTTACAGTAACCACCTGCAGAAAATATCAATTTTCTCAGTAAACCTCAGACAATCTGTTCCAATGCAAGACTATGTCGTAATACTACGACATGTACTACATAACAATACTCACCCCATTGGGATAATGGTTAATATAGAGACCAAGGTCATTGTACATAGAGGTCAATTTCAATCCATTCTTTAGATCTTTGGTTAGGAGGCGTTTGTTGACCATGTGGTAGTGCAGAGCATTGAAGAGTTCAATGTTGACGTTACTGACCAGTGCATTCCTTACTGTCTGTAAGATGAGAAAAACAAAGTGGTCAAAATGCGACACAAAGAATAACAAGTTAAAGAATTTTTGGTTTTGCCCTGACTCACCTCATCCAACAGCTCCCAGGCGTCATTGCTTGGAGCAAAGAAAGTGAAGGATCCTGGTCCCTCAATCTCAGGTTTTAGCTTAGAAATGTCCGCATAATTTTGGGTTGAAGTAGCCTGGACAAGAGCCAGACTCCCATACACGTGGTCAATTGGAGCAACTAAAAAACAAATGTACTTTTTTGAAAGGACAATTAAAAGTTGCAAAATTACTTCCAATTAATTGAGTGTGATTTCAAAATTAATTCACATCTATTCTCCAAATGGATTAAGGACCTCCATCTAACTTTTATCCACCCAGTTAGTCCTATACCTGCAGGACAGCCTTGCATTCCATCAAGCTTGATATATCCTGGACAGCATTCATACAGCACAGTCCTGCAGAGAACACAGACAAGCATTCAAGTCTAAACCATGTGTATTTCACATTCTTCAAAAATAATGCTTGCAATTACTTTTTTTACTGAGTTATATAACAATTCTGAAATTTGTAATGAGTTGTCTGTTTTGGATTAGGTTGTCTGTCTTTAAGAGGATTCTTCTGTGTTTGCAGATGCAAGTCATTATCTCCTGAATAATCTCAACACAGTGTGATCCAGAAGTCTGAGCCAAAACCACAGGGAAAGGATGCCTGGAGGATACTGCTACCATTTCAGTAGTCAATTACTATTATTATTATTTTGCCAAGCCCTTTTCTTTGAAGATAACCATTTATTTTGAACTTTTCTTGACATTCGACTAACGTTAGACATGTTGGCATTTTTGCCAATCAAAACTACTTGTAAGCATAAACATGATTCTTTATAAGCTGTAAAAAATAATATATTGTTTAAAAAATGATCTCAATAGTTTTCCATTTTTTAAAAACACAAATAATTCACATTAACCCTAACCCGGCCAAAGAAACAACGGATAATTTGTTTATTCCACTCATTTTGCCTGACACTGCAATCCGAAGAGAACTGTAAAACTTAATGTGCAGCTGTGAGACAAATACATGATTTACACCAACGCGATCAGTCATGTCCAAACTGCAACTCTTACTCCACCTGCAGTAAAGCTGCTATGTGATGATGTACATTTTACCCCAAATAACTCCCAGGTATTCAACAATAAAAGGACCCTGAAGAAATGAGTTGTCCGGATGCAGCTATTAAAGATAAGCAATACCACATGCTTCTAGAGATGGCTGAGGAGGTCATTAGAAGAGATTTCTTAGGTTTATTGTGAGAGAAGATGATCTTTACCCAACTTCAGCTTGACATAATTAAAGTTATCATGACAAATACTAAGAACAATGTGAGGCTTTTATGTTTTAAAAATAAACCACTTGCTATTGGATCAACAACAATTTTCATAATGCAGCAATGATTCAACAGAATTTAATTGGAGACATCAGTTGTTCAAAATTAGGAGTTTTCTTTCAGGAAGTTGTTTAAAATGTGCATACCATTAAAGCTCCACATGTGTTCATTGTAGTGGACTTCTAGAACTAGTATTAAATAACAGTGCTACACTCACGGCATGCAATATTCAAAAAAATGAATGAATAAGCATAAAAACAACATGCAATAAATGTCTAAAATATTGCCCGCTAATATAATTTTATTAAATACATAATGATCAAATAACTCAGAGTTTATAGGCATGGAGATTATTGAGGCACACTGCTTCATCCACTGCAAATATTTTAAACCATGCAAAAACCACTGCTTCTAGATTATGGCCAACTGCATGTATATAACATCTGTATTTAAATCAAGGTCGAATGGAGTTGCAGGGACGGGGATGAGCTCATACAAGCCCCGACGGGGCAGAGTCAGCAAATCTTGTTATATTGCTTTCCCACACAAAGGGACTGTGCCTGGCAGTGGGCCTGGAAACTTTTGACCATCAGCATCTTAAGAAAAATACTGCACCACTTCAAATCATGATAACTTTATTGTAAAGTTTCCCCTCTTTAATGTATGTGTTGGTATTGTAATGTAATACATCGCAGTCTGTCAGAGAGCTTGGTAGTAAAGTTTTCTTGGAATCAGCACAAATGTTCCCTTTGGGAAAAGAACAAATATTTTTGCTGGCTACAAGTGATTAAACCCAGTTGGAACAATATGAAAAGAACAATTTAAACCTTACTGTCTGGACTTATGTTGTCCAGACAGCAGGAGTCCTGATGCACAGTTGGTGTAAACATTTAATTAATCTCATGGAAAAGCTACTTTTGTTAAAATGTTGGGCTTTGCCAAATTTTCTTACACGTTTTATTCTATTCAATTTTATTCCTCTTTCAACAAACTTTGTGGTTCTCTACTTAAATAACTTGGACCAGGCCAGGATATGACTGAAACAATATTTTTAGAATAAGTAATGGTTTAAATTCAAATTTAAGTATGTTGGGGGAAAAAAAGAGAGAAAAAAAACATTTAAAAAATGTGCTTAATTGTTTGAGTTTCTTCTTTCTCACATTAGTCAGTGTACGTTTTCTTCCAAAAGTTTCCAATTAAATTAATATACTCTAGTAAATGTAATGTATGTGGGGTTTTATATGGGTGAGTTTTTCTTTTCTTTGCAAGGTGGGCTTTGTTAAAGGATACGATCTGTGGGGGTTGCCAGAAGGAGTTCACCCAGGGTGCCATTCATGTTAGGACCGCCTCTGTTAAGAACAGCTACCAACTTTAAATGATATGTTTGGTAACGAGGGAGAAAAGGCTTCAAGACCCAACAAAACATGGCATGGCTTAGATTTATGTTTAAGCTGCAATGTGCTGAGCCAGAAGGACTGCTAACAAAAAAAGGGGTTTTAATGACGGAGCTTGATGGCTTTCCATTCATGAATGCAGTCTCTATTCTGCAGCCACATCATATCCTGGAATCAGTGGTTCACCGCTGTGGCACCCAGCGACCACCAGGCTTGTAACATTATGAAACCCCCATTGAAGTTTATGGGATCAAATAGGATTGTCTTTGAGATGAAAGGTTTTAGGACTGCATCTATAAATGTGTTTTTCATCCTACAAATCAGTGCAACTCAAAGTAACATAGCAGATGTTATGATCTGTTACTGTGAAAACATCCAAGTTTCCATGAAAACTACTGAAGATGGAACAGGAGAAGATGGGAGAGCAAGAAGAAATGGCAAACATGTTTTCAGAAACAAACAGAGCAGGTAACTTTATTTCCTAAACCTGAATGTCATTTCTTTTAACAGGATAACCAACTTACGCTTTCTTTCCGCAGATGGACCCGTGGTACCAATTACGACAAGTACTAAAGTATTTCTTCTTTGTCCCCATAACTTGCTGAAGTGCACAGACATTGGGTCTGGTGAAATTTGTTGGAGAAAATGTGACAAGGATTAATAAGAGTAAAAATGCTTTTAAAACCAAATTATTCTCTTTTAGAATACATATGAATACATAAGTTATAGTAGGTAAAACAAACATCAGTGTCTTTTCAGCTATAAACATTGATGCAAGAACAATTATGAGCTTACATTTTTAAAATAAAATGACATTCTTTTACAGTATATGAAACTAAATTGCAGGAAAGTACATTTTCTTGAGAAACAAACATAAATGCACAAAGATGACTGCCCTCAAAAACTGAAGATTCATGCATGTGCAATGAAAAATTGAGGTATCTGAGGTTATCATTGCAAACAAGCAAAACTGAAACATAAAAACAAAATCTTTGTTGTTTGACTTACCCTTCTTTTCTTGCCCTAATGCGGCTGTGGGTAACTATTTTGTCATAAGCTGAGGAGTCAGCATGATCAAAGGTAGAGAGCACAAAGAGTGCGAAGGCAGCCACAAAGAGGAGCTTCATTCTTGATTCCTGAACTCCCCTCTAGCCCAGAGTGAAAGGAGCACAGTCCTAGCTGGAGTTTATATAGCCCCAGACTCACCCTCCACTCTAGGAGGATGGTTGGATTTCTGACATGCATGAGCAACACAAACCTCTCCAAATGCCGTATTTCTCCTGTTTGGCACTAAAAACATTTCATTGTGGTCTGCAAATTATTATTTGTAACATTGTTTATAAAGGAATGATGGTATTTGTGGAGCAAAATTATCTAAAAATCCAAAGTGCATATGTTCTTTTTTCATTTACAACTAACATTTATAAACTTTTCAAAATCCAAATCAATGCTTTAAAGGTATAAAACCAGTAAACGCACACAAACCAAATACTTTGGAGCAGTTATTTTACTTGGAATTAAGAATTTGCATTTATTTAGTCTATAAAAATTTGATTTGTGAGGGAAGCAAAAAGCAATGAAGTGGGAAAAACCCCAAACACTTTACATACTGTTTGGAGAAACACCTCTAAGCTGAAATGTATACTTACTTCAGAATGCAGTTTGTTCCCCCTAGTGGCAGAACAGAGTTTAGACACATTACTTTTGCACAGAATTCTAGTGTTTTTTCTCCTGCCAGAATATTCAAAGAATATCAATTACAGATTTCTTTAATTACTTTGATCAACTTTAGAAGTGTGGTGCTATGCTGAGGGTCACTGCCAAAACTCTATTATTTTTTATTTTCGCAAATAAAAACATTTTTAATGATCCTAGCTGACCATTCTAGATCAATTCCAGATCATTCTACTCATCAGAATTTCCACTGTAAAAGACACAGAGTCTTGTAAAGAAAAGCCAAAAGCAGCTGTGCCACATTTACAAAGCAGGATAAAAACATTAGGCTTTTTTGTGTGAACAAATGACGTCTTAAGTACATCTGTTTTGATACATCAAAACTTAGGAAACAACTGTGAAACAGCTGAGATATGTAAAATCCCAATTTATGCACAGATTGAGAGTATGTGTCAAATGCCACAAAATGGGAAAGCGTGCTGAATCAGAATGGTTAAAATTATTTGTTTCCCCACATTGCACTGACATCATATGCTTAATATTTCACAAACCTTTGGAGTATTAATTTAGATATCACTATAATTGTAATTAATAGATTTGAGTAATCTAAATGAAATAGAATAAGCTGGTTTGAATTGAACTGTTTTGGGCTTTTGAAATTTACTACAAGGTTCTCTTAGAAGGGTTCAAACTAAAATTTTACAAAATTAAAATTAATTTTAAGCTCCATTTATAATTAGAAAGTCATCTTGGGAAAATCAGCAAAACAGTCCTTTCCATTTTCTGTTCTGAGGTAATTCATCAGATCATTTTTGCCATCCAATGATCACACTGTAAAGTGTCCTTGCACTTCCCAGATACCTCAAATGTGTAAGACAGCAATTGTCCTGACATGTGTGACAACGCACAAAACACAACTTCACACATACAGCACAAAGCTGTGAGTGAGAACCATTATTGGCCTTGCTTGTGTAGTACCTGTTTATCTTTAAAAATGAGCACATTACAATACCAGAGTAATATTATTTTCTTCCAAGGTAAAATAAAAAGTTTACTGTTTTCATACTGGTATATTTGCAATCCCACCATACATAAAAACAACACATTTTTTTCTTAGAGGAAATAATGTTACTTAGATCCCCATCCGTGTTAATTAAATGCAGAACACTATTTGTACTTGGTTTTGGAACATTCATTGAGTACATCACTGACTTCCATGCTCTGGTTGACAGACATAAACACTGGATTTGTGACAAGAGTATGTTTTTACCCAATTGAGGTTTCTTTTCTAAAATATGAAAGAGGGATCAGTTGAAGAGAAAATACCTGGCAATTACAACGGCGACAATAAATTCAAAAACAGTGACACTATGAAGACCAAATCTGTGTGCTTTGTAAGTGACAGGAATGTTTTGTTTTGCACCTAAGCTTTCTTATCAAATTAAACACTTTACATCAATAGTCAAGCTGTGGCTACATCCTGCAAAATAATAGAACACGTCACACAGCTCAGAACACAAGAATCTGATTACTTAGTCATAAAAATTTATTCTCTGTACTCCAGCTTCCTCTGGAACTCACTAAAGAATCTAAAGTTGTGGAAAGCTGATGCGCTTCCATTTAGTATTAACAAGGCATGCCAAATAAACTGAGTGTACGCTCATTTACTTGTTATTTTCCACACCTAGAAATAACATATCCTAATGGGGAACAAACAAGATGGGAAAACATTTTAACATTCACATTGATGATGTGTGAAGCTGGGTTGAGAAATTGATGTCTGGTAGCGCCTGGTTGCATATTTAATAGCATATATTGAACTTTATGAGGCATTAAAGTGGCAGATGGCAACTCATAATCTAGTAAGTCAAAACGATGTCAGATAACAAAGTAGCATACAAAAATGGTTTACATAGCATTATAGCCTTACCATTTCAAACATCCCACTCAACTGTTACTGTTGTACCAAAGACCTGAACCTAGTTTCAGTACTGCTTGTAAAAGACAATAAGGTGGTCTTCAAACAGCTGTATGTTAGTAAGACCAGTCATTTTGATTAGTTTTATGGGGACTGCTTTTGGCATAAATTAATTTCCTCATATTCTACCATGTTACTCAAAAAAATTAATTTATAAAAATACACACATGCGTGTCTTTTTGTGATGAATTTGTGTAATGTTGTAATGTTAAAATGTAAAAGTGGCATTAGTTCGTTTTTAGCCATTGTAAACAGTCATTATTAAAACATACCTTCGTATCTAGCACAGAGGATACTTCATGCCTGGTGACCTACATACTGTATAACAAAAAAGCTTAAAATATGTACAGCTGTTTTACAACAAACTATCCTCTGATGTTTTTTTTAACACCCCACATTTTTCAAATAAAGGCAACTTAGAAGACCATAATATTTTGCTTTATTTTATTAGTATTTATAATGTTTCATAAATAGTAAAAGTTGTCAAAGCTCAATAGCCCACAAGATATAAAATACAGATTTTTAGAAAGCAGATCCTGAAACCAATCAAAATTTTCACACATGTTCTCGTCTTTAGCATCACTCTTAAGCTTGTTCCATTTCACAGCTTTCCCATCTTTAGGGATATAAATGTGAAGTACAGGAAGCCTCTAATTTTCCAGGCTCTGTGATATTCTGAGGTAATGACTAAATTGAACAATACATTAGATTAAACAGTAAGCTGGGGGAATATATAAGTAGTGTTAATTTTCTAAATTAAAATAGATTCAGAATTTCTTGCACAATTACATAGAATCAAAAAAAATAATAATTTAAGTGTATGACTATTTGTGTAGGTAGAGACAGTCAGGTTTTTTGTAACAGCCAAACAGATGTTCAAAGTATGAGCTAAATAACATACCTGCTGAAAACTCTCTTTCCTGAGCAGCAAGTGAGCAATCACATCGTTCCTAAAGAAGATCTCTTACTGGGTCTTTTATAACTGATTGAATGTATTAATGTATAAGAATGGTATGGTAGTATAGCTATTGTCTGTCACAAGCTATTTTTTAAAATAAGACTAAGTAAATAATGATTTTACTGTGTGTTCCTTATTTTACTTTCTTGCAGACTCAGTTCTGCATTTTTTTTTTGGACCATTTGTCACTTCCTTAGAAAGGACGGTACAAGAAAGCCCTATTTCCTGAGTTTCTGTGTTCATATTCTGTGAGATTTCCACATCTGCTTTACCACTCAGAGCTTTATTTTGGTTTTGCCTGCCAGATGCCACAAATAAGGAATTTTTTTCATCACATTTCAGAAAGGACGTTTGCTCCTGTTTCGGAGAGCACTCACCCTTTGACTGCTCTTTTGATAATTCAATCTCAGTCTTTTCTGCACTCCACACAACTACAGAACAATTGTTTTGATAATTTGAGTCCGGAGAGTTGGTTGTGTTGGCAGCTTTATTTTGAAGTATAGTGGGGGACTTTGCCTGGAACATGGGTGGCTCTTTTTGACGCTCATTGGCAGCAGGTTTACGACAATATTTGAAGGAATTTCCAGGATAAGCCAATGTTGTGCTTGCAACTGGACTTGTTCCCCCGCTCAGAGGTTTACTCTTCATCATTCCCAAAACTTCATAGCGGAAGCTGGAGATATCTTGCTTAAGCTCCTATTCATTAAAGCAAAAATAAATAAACAAAGAGCAGCAAAAGTTATACAGCAGTTCAAGACCATAGTAATCCATGGTGCTATTTATTCTGTGAAAAAAGGAGTCAAACAGTTTGCCAATATTTAAGGATGAAGGTAGCAAATAATGTAAATGCAGTTTATAGTGGAGTCCTCCCTGAAAATCAGAATAACATGGTTCATACTAGACACTGCTCAGAATAGCATTATACTTTGAATTTTCTTTGAGAAAGAAATTTAGAAAAATGAAGAAAATTATAGGTCATTTAGCTAAACTGAACTCAAATGGTTTAGTATAGACTTGATATAAATGTACTCTTTATGTAGTTGCATGTACAGCAGTACAAACAGCTTTGTACACTTTAAGAAAATCAAAGTTTACATTGCAATCATACATACCTTAAAGTTTTCCTCTGTCAACCCTTCCGTGGTTTTGGCATCTCTGATCATTGCAGCAACATATCGCTTCACAAGGTTCTTCAGTACCCCCTAAAATGTAACTAGATTTTAGATAAATTCATACTCTTATTCATCTAAGTAAGATCAAAACTAAAATGTAATACTATGGTACTTGTTTGAGAACAAACCTGATATTGATGGTTTAATCTGACGTTTTCTGCTGCCCGCACCTGTGATTAAAGGATAAGCAAAAGCAACATATTATCCCCGTCTACTGCTGATACATTTTCTTTACATGCCCTTTCAAAAAAAGAAGCTCTTATGATTCACGTGGAAATAGCTATTAGCTTATTAAATTTATGCCAAGTTCTTTTGGAGCAAAGATCTGAGGCACTGAAAATTCATCAGAGTAAACATCTTGAAACTCCTTACCCCTAATGTCTCAAATGTGGCCATTGATTTTTTGCTTGGTTTCTTGAACACATTTGTTTTTATCCACCTAAGCAGATAAAACACAGATTTTGGACTCGGTATTATATTGAACGGCGATGGTAAAGTCCCGCCCTCTTCAAAATAGCTCATCCATAATTTTGTCCGTGCAAATTTCCATTCTATGTCTGCATGATCCTGGAAAAAACAAGAAAATAATTACAATTTTAGGTAAAAAGCTGATGTTAGCCTATTAAAAAACAGATGGCTTATGTATAGGACTTACAGCAATGTGCTGGTAGGAATTGTTCATCATTGCAATTAGCATGTTCAGAAGCACCACCAGGGAGATTATATTGTAGGTGCCGAACATAGTAGAGCCAACAAATGTGGTAATTGTATGGTTCGCTTTCACGTTGGTCACATAGAGAGAAATCAAGCCAAACACAGACCAGAATAATGATTGGAGTGTTTCAAACAACCTGAAAAATGAACATCCAATAATGTATTTAAAAAATACTGTAACAGGTATGTTGAAAAGTATTCCTAATTTTTAGAAATATCAGTGATAATGACTTGACTTACGTTGAAAAGGCATTATTTTGGATTTGACATCGAATACCGTAGCAGTCCTTTTCACCCTCTGTTGCATAGTAATAATAGAGCTGGTTAAGGCCATTTGCAAAAGCCAAAAGCACAAGACAGTAGATGAACAGAAATTTGAGGATGTCCAGAAGCATTCGGCCAAGTGAAATCTGTAAAGGACCCAAGTGTGAGTTGGCAGTGAAAAGACTGATCAGACGTAAGGTGCTGAAGATGTTAGCAATGGCAAACAAGGCCTCTGCTATCAACGTGGGGTGCAACATTTCCCAGCTGTCTCTCGGTCTGTATCCTCTGTACTGTTAAAAAACAACAAAAAAAAAAAATTTCAGTAGCAATCAGTTTGCATTATCTCTGTATAGTCGATGTAAAATCAACAACTAAGCTCATCTAGACTTAAGGCTGCAAATTACCTTTGTATATGCAACAATTTTTAGAGAAATAGTTGCAAGATACAAGGAGTTCATTATGAAGTCCATTATGTTCCACCAGTCATCCATGTAGTCCTTTAAACCACTTTCCCACATTTGTTTGATCTCAGCCCATATGAAACCTTGGATAAAACAAGTAGCAGGGGTAAACTGGGGTTATCACATTATTGGTCACTACATATGGTCACCTGGGACAATAAATGGTAAAAAAAGCTAAAATTTGCTATAATTTTTTCATACACATCTTTACACGTATCTATGTGTAAAGATGTGTAGCAACTTTAGCTACTCTAAGTTACAGTAACAATTTTCAATAATGTTACTTATTACAGATTAAATATGTTCAACAACAAATACATATGATGAACAACGGGTGGCATGTATTGTTACCAATCACCCAAGGCAGGATAAGCCATTCTACTGTGGTGGGTGCTGGGCCCTGGTAGTAGGCAGCCCGGCATTCTGGGTCACCAGAGTCGATATGCTGTGACGCCAAAAAGAGCAGCAGGAGGAAGGTCAAGTAGGAAGAAGTGTGGCAGATAAACTTGATGAAAGGTTTACGGATGAATTGGCCATAGCGAGTCATTGGAAATAACAGGTAGAAGACAGAAAGCAAAGGAAAGAGGAGGCCAATGAAAGCACAGGTGATGAGCTTCACTGCCCAGTGACGCCTCCTCCAGCCTGGGAACTCATCATACCACCGAGACGCAAGAAGCTGCTGGCAGTTGGGTTGAGCAACAAACTGAGGAAGAGAGAGATAGAAATAAAGGTAAAAGACTAAAACCTAAAATACGCTCAACCTCTTTCTATCTTTTAAATCTATTTGCTTGTTAAAATACAACAGCAAAATATGGTTGAAATGATTAATCGTGATGAAGCAATTATTGAAAATAATCATTAGATAATTTAGTAATCAATTAATTAACCGAATACAGACTCAAAAACATTGATTAATCATCAGAATGACAGACAAATTAATCAATTGCTAAACTAATCATTAGTTGCAGCCCCACAGCAAATGTTTATAATGTGTAAAAATGGCTTTGGGAAAATGATGCAGTTTTAGGCCCTGTTCACAAGGGATTAAAGCTGCAACACCTCTGAACGCAACATGGATGCAGGGTTTTTAAGGAGCGCAGTTTGCTCACCGTTTCATGTTGTAGAGAATTTGGGTTCTGGATGCCCAGTGGATCAGGACTTGGTAGGGAGAAGAGCACACAAATAATACACTACCACCCAACCTGAGCTGTGCTGATTGCTGGGAAACTATAGAAAGGTTTCAGTTTTTCTGGCTGTCATTTCAAAGACAAAATCATCAAGATTGGAGTTGAGGGGAGGTGAAGCTGTCTACAAATTGCAATATTTAGTCTTACTCATAAAAAGAAAATAACATTACAACGTTTCAGAGCTTCTGAGGCATTGACTACAATCTAAATTGTGTTCTAATTTTTAGCCATTCATGCCGACTTATTCTTATAAATACTGCGATGGGTTACAATTACAGAGCACAATGATGGGTTAAGTGGTACAGAGTTTTCTGTTGAAACCTCCTTCAGCTGTTATGCATTTGATAAACTGATGAAATACTGGCATGGTTTTGTCCTTAACAGGAAAGCAGAAACTTAAAAGAAACTGATCACAAGGTCAAAGAAACATCCTTGTGACATTTTTAATAATGAATTGTGGTAGGATGGAAACCAGCAAGTGAAAATCTTTTTGGTCACAACTTCAAACATATCAGCAGCGTCATGATTTCTATCATTTTAATGCTTTCCAAATTTCCCAAAGACAGTAACAAGGAGACCACAGGATGGTTTTAATTCAGAAGGATAAAACAATAATAATTTTCTCAAAAAACTAAGAGGCTACATTTTAAACAGTTATTTAGTTTAAGAAATGTAACAATTGATTGTTGTAACTGGAATCCAAATTGAATCTCAAGTCTGTTTCCTACACTTATCCCCCAGTCCACTGAGATTTGATATAAATATTTGATGAACACTTGCAGACAATAATAGATATTAATTTCATTTTAGCAGCATTGTAGTCAAATAGATCCTATACAGTCTGTTTAGTTCAATTTAACTGTCACCCCCAAAACTATTACATGCTAGTCAATGGTTCCATTAGGAAACCAGTATCCTCATGAAATAAAGCATGAAAATGAGGGTGAATCTGATATTTTTCAACTGTTTTTATGAAATTTCAATAAATATTACACGAATGAAAGAAAAATGAACTATAAAGAGGAGTGCTAGAGGTTTGCTGGATGTTTCATCATGAATTAATGTTTCATAGAGCTGCCACATATTTTGTATGTGAGTGAACATAAAGACAGCATGACTGTGGCTAATACGGAGACAGAAAGGAATATTCAAATTTTATAGATTCAAATAGCCTGACTCTTACGTCCTCCCTCTACTTTCTATTTTACTTCATTATTAAATTATTAGGTTCACAAATAAAATAGCTGAGAATATCGTTCCAGCACTTACTTTCCCTCACACGGTGCTTTCTACATGCCTACTGAACAGCACAAAGTGAAAACCAGTATTCTAAAGTATAATTTTAATTTTTAATCCAAAATCTACCTTTGATAGTTAGAGTTGAAACTAACAATCGCAAAATCCACTTCACATCACACACTATATGTATACATTTTGTGGCCTGTTTGTTAATGATGTAGTGTTGTGTCTGGGATCAGAGTCATTTAATCAGATTCACATGAAGTCATGTATGACACTGAAAACGTTGGTTTGCAAAGTAATTCATGGTTGACTCAATGACTTCAAAAGCACTTCAGTACTATGGCTGCCAAAGCAAACCCAAATCATCAGTCCTTTCCAACACAATGTTTGAGGTGTGGTTGCTGTGGTTGATAACTGATTTGCTCTGTGGATTTCTCTACAAAATGTTCTGCATTTTGGCCAAACATCAGTTCTTTTGTTTGGTCTTGTCTGTCCAAGGGACAGACAAGACCCTTGGACAGACAAGTTTGGACAGACAAGTTTGTATTTATTCTAAACTTAGATACAACCTCGCAATTACATTAACAGTAGTACAGGGAGTGACCAAATCTTTAGCTTTTTAAAGGTGTTCATAGTCTAAATTGTTAAGAAAAGTGTATTTGATTAGAATGACATGGTACACAAGTGTACACAAGATCCCTTTTTAGGTTTTATTTTACATGTGTTCTGCATGCCTCGATAACCATCAGAAACAACAAACACACTAGAGTAACTTCTTTGATCCACCTAGAGAAGTAATCTCAGAGCCAGTTTATATTTTATGCTTATCACTTTCATTTCATGAACCTCCCATTTGCCTGCAAAATCCCAGCTACATGCTTTAAAAACAAGGCAGAGCCTCTTGATCCCACCAAATCAACACGTGTGATTGTCTGACTGTGGCTAAAGTTTTGCATGGTGCAATCAGAAGCTTGTTTGCCCCGTTGCACTGAACAAAACCAAGTGAGTAGAGAAAGTGAATAATCGGAGATTCATAACTGGATGTTCACTGCTTGTTATTTTATGATCATTGATTATGTATTTTTGACTATTTGTTTTGTAATATCTATTCTCTCCCTCAGCTGTGCTATACATTAACCGTTTCTTGTAGCTTTAGCCAAAAATCCATGAATGCAAACTCAAAAACATATTTTAAAGACCATAAAATGTCCCTCCCTCATTAAAATGTCATGAGTTTGAATTTCAAGGAAATGGTCGTTGTATCTTCTATCATTACACCCAATTATCTAATCATCGTGGGACTCACTAAAAGGGCCTACTGTAATGCATTGTTAAGAGGCAGACTGGCAATTACATGTTGCTCTAAAGTCCCAGAGGATGTCTCCACCCATCTCTGGCCATTTACAGCCCATCTTGGCACTTTTCTTGTCCTTCACTCTTCCTTCACTCCACACTGATCAAATCAGATCAGATCTAGTTTCTTCTTGTACTGGTTTAATTGTAAATAGTATCCCTTCCAAGTTTGCACACAAAGGTTACCACACTAAATACATCAATGTTGTTCCTCCTGACCAGACCACCGATGTAGAATTTCAAATAGCTGTTATCAACAAAAGACACGTACCTCCTTCTGGGAGTACTTGATTGCCAGTTTCAAACGAGCTAGGTCATTGTTGTTCTCATCCATCAGAGGATCGATGTCATCACGATAGTTGAGAATTATATCCAGCTCCTTGGAGCTTCGAGTCTGGTCCAGAAGGTCTTTTGCAAATTGTTTGCACATATGGGACAACTCTTCATACTCTGACTTGAACTCATTCTCCACCGTGCTGAGCTCCTTCAGCTCCCAGCTGAGCTGAAAAGCTGTCAGGAAAGGATCTTCACTGGAGAGGGCAATGAGAGACGGGCTGGCAAGGGCCTTGTAGATGTTAAGACGAGAACGTGAGTGACGAAGGCTGTCCACGTCTGTGTTGGACATGCAGTCCACGCAGTTGCAACGCACAGCATGTGGCTGAGGTACGGAAACACCTCGTTGCAGAAGCAATTTGATGACCTCATAGTTGTTTGTCTGAGCTGCAAGGATGATTGGAGTAATGTCTGGAGTGAAGTCTGAAAACTGTCTGTCCAACAGAATTGGGGGGATCTTAGCGAAGAACCAAGAGAGAAATGCACAAATGAGTTGACAATGAACAAACCAAAGTAGATAAGTATTGTATAGCTTTAGAAGAACATTGCTTTCAAACTCCATACAGGATGCAAACCGTTTGAAAGGAACAAATTAATGCCTTCTGACTGAAAGCCCGCAGCTAATAGCTTGTGGTTAAGCTGTTCTAAGAATATTTGTCTGAACATCATTCGTACTTTATTTGGAAAATGCTTTGAAGACTAATATTGACTTCAATATTAGTCTTTTGAAGTTAAAATACAAAATTTATGGTTTGTCAAATAAAATACCAATAAAAAAACATTGAGATTTGTGATTGCAACATGACAAAATGTTCCACAATACACTGCATCTGCAAAAAATCAATGAGATTCAATTTATGTTATCACATTTAAAGTATAAAAAAATAACCTTACTGAGATCTGTAGCTAAATTGATCCGATATGACTAAAACAGCCGGCAGTAAGATTAAATCGATCAAAAAGGGGGGGAAAAAAACATCTTTAAAAGTTTTTGCTTTTCTTAACTTTTGAATAATGTCCAGGAAATGAGAGTGAACTGAGTCTTATACTAAAAAAAGACACAACTAGAGCCACTTGAACAAATGATAGTTTAACAAACACGAAATTTATATAGAAAAATAACTTTGTGAGGTTGATGAAAACAATATTTGCTTTCTGTTACCTGTTTTTCTCCACGTGGCCTCTTGTGATTGAGAAGCAGCTCCACGGCCCCCACTACCTCCTTACGAACGGCGTGCAGCAGGGCATCACCCACATGGATGTTATAGCTGAGCAGGAGCTCTATGATCTCCAGGTTCTCGTTTTCGATGGCAATGAGGAGGGCCGTGCGTCCCAGCGGGTCGATGCAGTTGATATTGATTCTAAAGTAGATCTCAGCCTCCTCTAACGCTTGTTTTACACTCGCGTAGTCCCCTCTTTCTACGGCCCCCAGGTAGACCTTCTCCATGAAAGAGAGCTCAGCCTCTGCCCGCACAATCCGCAGTGGGAGACGGTCATTGTATGTGGAGTTGTCAGTTCTCTTGTAAAATAGTTGAGCCATTTTTTGTATTTTTTGCTACACTTGCCTACAAGTTTTATCGCAAAACTGCTGGAAGATAACAGAGGGGGAAGTTTTAGCATTTGCACCTGTCAATCAATCAATCAATCAAATTTTATTTGTATAGCACATTTCAGCGGCAAGGCATTTCAAAGTGCTTTACATCATAT
>CAEFZX010028917.1:0-26755 GCA_903066825.1 Alfaro cultratus
TATATATATATATATATATATATATATATATATATATAATCCTGATACTGTGTTGACACAAGTATCAGGATAAGCTTCGATAAAACTTTTTTAACTACATGAGTACATTAAAGAATTTGTATAAGGTATTGTGCTTTCTATTATTTTATTAAGATATAATAAAAGTTAGAATGTTGTAACTTCTTTTAAAGTTTCTTTAAAACAAGCTTTTTTTGCATAATTAAACCTTTCACGCTCTTTTCTGACAAAGTTACAAGGCTCATGCTGCAGTTTTGCGAAAAACAGTGCAGCACAGGTGATACTGTCGAAAGTGTACACTTAACTGCTGATAGTAGAGCTGTGTACTTGCTCAGACTGACAGCTCCTGCATGGTACAGTGATATAACTCATCTAGTATTAATGATTCAGGCTCTTTACTGTTTCAACACAAGACGCCAGAGGCCTCAAGCTAAGGAAATATGCAAAGATGGCTCAGACTAGTTTTCTTTCCTTTTCTTCCCTTACCTCTAAGACACTACTTTTTCTTTTTTATCAAACCTTGAAACACAACCTCACAGATATTTCTAAGAAACAAACAATAAAAGAACACTTTTACACATCACCCATCACTCAGTCTCTTACCAAGGCTTTTTCTTGTGTAATTGCTTTCAAATTGTCAACATAAAAAATATGAAAGATCCTCCCTCTCTTCCCACTGTCAACCTTTGCTTCCAGCTTGACAACCAACTGATGGGCTTCTCAACAGCGAAAAGCTATCAATAATTAAATCTGTGATCACTTAGGGGATGTTGTTTTTTTTTCCCTTTCCAGCTGAGATGACATGATTTCCTTTAAAAGAAAAGGGGTAAAATAAGCTTGTTTACTGTCCCAATTTCACCCAACAATCTTGCTAAATGTAATACCAGTGCAGCGTGGTGGAGCTGTGCCAGGCATCGGGGGTCTTTTCTGATCAAAAAAATTCTGCTCATCCCCTAAAATTCACCCCCCGCTGCATTGCTCTCAGGAGAATCACAGGCATTTTTTGAGAAACGAGGGTTCTATATGAATCTGTAATGATGGATCTTACTCATCTCACCCACAGAAACTGAGCAAAAGAAGAGTTATGATGAAATAAGATTGTTTCCTCCTCTGTCTGACAGATGATTTTCAATTTTGCCTCAAACCTCCAATTAGGAGCATTTATCTCAACACAGCAGGTGTGTGAATATATATGTTTGCATGCTCAAACCTTTATAAGCATCTCCATCGTTTTTAAAGTGCATCTGTGCGTACATGCTTTGTGGTTAAAAGTGTGCTAAAATCCATGACTGCGTGTTCATGTGTGTTTATTTTGTGTGTCTACGATAGCCAGATGTAAAGGCTACGGCAGGTGTCCTTGAGGTCCTAGTGCATTATTCAGCTCGGTGTGCAGGTGCAGCCTCTGACAACATCTCTCAGAAATCTCATTTTTCAACACAGTCTGCCCTTTAACAACAGGGATGCACTTAACTTGGAAGTATAAAAATACAACTATTAGCTGAAATAATTTTATCATTGGCTCTTTTTTATTTTGTATTAACTGAAATACTTCTATCATTTGTTCTTTTTTATTTTTGTATACCTGCTCTATGGGTATCAAATTATAAATAAAATAATAGTAATTTATATAAAAGCACGTCAAATTTAGAGAAAAATAACTTAAACATCCTTTCAATTTTTTTATGTAAACAAACCTATTAGGAAATGCAGATGTGAAACATGTCTGGAAGTTGGAGTCTTCACTTTACACTTACCAATAAATGTGGAACCTAATTTCAGTTTTTATAAATCCTTCACTTGCACTTGGGCAAGATCCTCCAGAGGAAATGCAGGGCATTCCTGGGTCAGCCGAGAAATGTAGTCCCTCCAGTATGTCCTTCCTTTTCCAGTAATTACAAATAATTATTAGACCGATTTAGATGAGAAAAGATAAAATTGCCACAACTAGCAGGTTAATCTTACAACATAGGCCCTTCTTAAATCTGCTTTTTGAGGTGCAATAGTGCCCTGTTGAAAGACCCAGTCATCAGGTTTGGGCATCTAGCCAGCCACAATTTGACGCTACTAAAGAAACTGAAGCGCTATTGTTTCATTGAAGAAGTATTGAAGCAACAAGACTTTTTCAAAACATGAATATGATGGCTCACTCCACCTGACTCGTATTGTCTCCGGTTGATTTTGTGATCGATGACATCGATATTTTTGCGCTATTTTATAATTGCTGTCTTCCTGTAGTTTAGCAATGGCAGTAGAGGAAGTGAATGAAGCTGTTCAGTCCATTGAATTAGCATTAACAGCGCCCTCGTTCGGCGCAGGCAATTTCCAGTAAGCTTCTTAGCGTTGCGCATTACTTAAGTCATGGGCAAATTTAGAACCTCAGCACAGTCCACACCCCTAGGAAACGGTCGTTTCTCAACAGCCGAGAACTTGTTGCTTTATACAAACTCTCTGTATAAAGCAAAGTATGGTAAGGGTCTGATTTTTACCAGGCTAGAGCAATGGCGTTCATGAGTAATTTTTCAATATTATCAGGTGGTAAAATTGGGAAACTACAGTACACACCGAAAGGAGATCCTGGCCTCCTTCTGGTGTATACTTGCCTTCTGTTTTTCAACTCAATTGAAAATGAGACGGGTTACAAGAAAGTCTATAAGTTAATCTATATTACAGTTGTATGCACAGTGATAGAAAAATGATACTAGCATTGTGACACCTCATAAATTATACAGTGACACACTGGAACAGAAAATATGATACACAAATATTTGTTTTTTTAATGAACTGACGTGTTCTTTTTAATGAGAATACTGCTCCAAGCAAATGATAGATTTGCCTCAAGGTGAGGTGAATGAACTAAATTAAACATGTCAGAACTAAAGGGGGGTAATCATGATTTTTTTTTTTTTTTTTTTTTTTGCCAGTCCCACTGATATTCTACTTGAACTTAACATGGCAGCCCATTTTTCTGGCCAAGATCACAGGAGACTGAGCACCCCTAAAAGTCACATCCCCACTGATACACTTACTAGCGCAGCATTGTGACGTTGCACTCTGTAATTGTGGTGGGAATTGGGAAATCTTCTCATCAGAGGGGAAAGAAACATCCAACTAAAAGTGGTGTAGGCTGCACTGGCATTACCAACAAAGAAATTGTTAGGAAAATATCAGACTCAAATATAAACTGACTTAGTTTTTCTGCATTATTGTCCTCTATTAACACTGAGCATCTTTTGCTATAAGTTTATGTACTTTAAGTTTCAAGTTTAGCATTTTTCCATTAGTGTTGTTTGTTTCCTTTCTGCTCATTTATTTCTCGTTCTCCTTTTGGTTTTATGTGCCGCTAAGAAAATTACTCTGTTTGCTTTTTTGATTTATAACCTGTCCTAGTGTTGCTTTCAAAGGTGGAAATCGATCCAGAACAAAGATAAATCTTCGGAGACACTTTGTCATAATGTCACCTTGAATTAGTCTGTGGGCTGCAATGTGAGCCCCATTTTAAACTTTTTATCTCAAGAAAATATATTTTTTTCTTAATTTTCATCCTGCTAGGGAAGTTTCACCAGTCAAGATGCCAAATGACTTGCAATTGTTTCATTTTATTTTTATGGAAACAAATTAAAAGTTCTTGCGCTTACTATGAACAGCTCTTGTCTATCAAATGAATTTAAAATGCTGCTAAGATATTTCAGTTTGCCGTATCTCTGTCAATAACACTTTAATAATGTTGTGTGTTTTGTATGGGTTGCTAAGGCAACTGTAAATATCAAGTAACGCATTCAAAGAGTTTGAAGGGTTTACCTCAGGTCTTCATGTCTCCTGGTGTAAATACGTTATAGGATTAGTTTTCAGCCCAGATCTACACAAACTGTGGCTCCTATCAGTGTTGGTCTTAGTGCAAACTAAATAAATACAGACAATTTGGTTTTTAGAATCATGTTATGTGAAAGTCATTCAATTATTCTGCCTAGAAGAACTTGTAATTTTGTCAAGTTTCAGTACAGCACATTGGCTTTTGTTAAGAATCTCTGAGTGTAAACTGAATGAATTCTTATTCCTCCAGAGGTGAGAGTATCTGCCATTTGTTCTCAGGTAAAATGAGTGCACAGGGGGCTTTTTAAATGATAATGTTTTCATGCATCAGTGCCATATGATTGCAGTGGTTTTGAAACATTATGGGTTGTTAAGGTGCTAAGGTGACCCAATCCCTCAATGAGCGGGGCATATGCAATCAAGGAATGAATACCTTATTTCATGCTAGATTTAAACAGGCTGTTCAGCTCATTTTGATATGTTGTGCTCTGCTGCACCTTGTTTGTGCTTTTAATTTTTAAGATTCATCATCTTTCACTCTGAAAGCTTTCAGTAATGCTTCTACAGAGCCAAAAAAAAGGACAAGGCTTTGGTAGAAGTTATTACTTTCAAGACGGTTTATTTCCCATAACACCCAGTAATACATTGTGAGATAGTGCTTTGATATAAATTTCCAAGATATTCTCCATAGCAGAATTTTTTTAAGTGATTTCCAGAAATAGCCTGGCTATGGAATGCAATAAATAACACTGTCAGAGACCGTTAGCTTTGGGAAAGTACATTAAAAGGAAAGGCACACACAAGGTGCTGATGATAGAAAATGAATGTTCATTAGCATAATGATGTTCAACACATTATGTCACCATACTGTGACAACCTAAACCTCCTATTTTAGATGCGGTATTGCATCTTTTTTTCTCCTGGCACCACTGTGGTTGACAGGAATGTGAAGGCTGTAACCATGAATCAGACAAACTTTTTCCTGCTATTTAAGATTCTGAAGAGGAAACAAACACTGAAACTGAATATAGCACATTTATGAAATAAGACCAGTTCATAAAATTTTTTAACTGATTTAGTTCCAAAACATGTGTCAGAAGTGACAGGTGGCACATGTACATGTGGTTTTAAATAGCAGTATGAGCAAGATGAAATGGGCAAAGGATGCTGGTGGCTTTCCACAGATATATTTGAGTTGTTTGAGGTGTTATGGGGAACACATTGAAACTAAGAACTCTGGGACTCTGGAACATACATTTAAACTAGAGATAAGCAACCAGTGATTTTATATTTACTGAGAAATATTTTTTATGTAGTCAGATTATTTAATAAATCCAGGACAAAACATTACTTAGAATATTTTTTTTAATTTATTGCATTGACTATTATTTTTATTCACTGTTCATTTATTGAAAGTTACTAATTTAATGTTTACTTTATTAGTAACCCATGAAGAACAAGAAAAGCTTTCTTGAAGCTTAGAAATGCTGTACCCACATAGCTGTATTGTCATTTAATAAAGGATTTCACTTCCATTAGAAAACACAGATGAATGCTGATAGGTCTGTAGTTACACACAAAATGTGTTTCCTGATTTAAATAGTGGTTGGACCTTGCTAAATTTCAACCCTGCTGGTATAACTGTGTTTCGACTTTCCTTTCAAACTGTTACTACATGCCAAAGTAAAATTGTATCAGTCTATTGTAAATATATAGATTGTAATAATTTTAAAATCATACTTTAAAAGCTGCAGTATCTAACTTTTATATATAAATAAAAAAGTGTTTTTTACATATTTGTTAACATGGTCTCTATGTTTTGATAAAATAAAGGTCCTCTGCCTCTTCCCTGTGATCCTTCGAATGTATTAGGTCTATCAATCATGCTTGTGCATGAGCTGCTCAAGATTTCAGGCTTGCTGAAAAAAAATCATTTTAAAAAATCTGTGTGGCCTAAAAAGGCAGGTTTTTTTTTTCTGAATTGGTGAGCTTTTTTTTCCTTGTCAAGTTTCAGTACAGCACATTGGCTTTTGGTACAATCGGGTTGAAATTCTCATTGTTATTCAAGATCTTAAATTAAGAAACCGCTCTGTCAATTTACATTTTGCCTCAGTAAGTAAAAGGAGCAATTCCAACCCTTTTTATTTATTTATTGTTTAATCTGCATCATTTTTATCGGTAATGTCAGTCCAATTTTTTGGTCTGCCACATGATGTAAGAGCTTCAGATGATTTTGAGTGACAGAAAAAATGATGCAATATTTTTGTTTCCCTGCTCAGTGTCAGCCGGTGGCATTGTCACAGAGCACATTTTGGAATCAATCACTCTATCACTGCTCTCTGCTCTAATGAAAACTGAGTGTTAAAAAGGATGAGGATGATTAAAATATCTGATTTTATCAACTCAGTAATTTTACTAATATAAGGCAAGCAGCTGTTTACACAAATAATCTTCTTTTGTCTTTTCCACAGATATCATATTTAGGTCTGCTGCCCTTTCCATCCGTGGGTTTACCAGAAGAGAATGCATATTCCTGGCACTGCAGCGTCAGGATATCATCCTGTTAAAGCTGCAAGCACAATACGTTTATGCTGACAAAAACTATCACCTCCTCTACACATAAACCCTCTCTCAAGGTCAGGAAAAGCTTACTCTCTACTATCTCCATGACTCCGTTTACCAGTGCCACAACTCAGGCCGTTATAAAATATTTTTCTCATTGAGGCTCAAGTCATCATGTCAGCTTATTAAGTATTATGGCCAGTCAAAGTGACAGCACAATGGTTTGAAGTGATGGGAAATTTGCCCTTACATTTTAGATTGGAGTGGCTTTTGGGTACGTTGTGTGTGCTTTTTCTAATCTGCACCAAACACTTGCGCTAGTGAAAAACGAAACAGAATTACATTCCCAGAGAAAATAACAAATGTCAGACTGCTCTGGAAAAATGTTACAAAGAATTCAGCAGGACAGGCTTGTTGAAAGCAGCCTAGAGCTTGGGTGAGACACAATGTAGTCAGTGGCTAAGTGCAATGAAATAACCTTTGCTGTTGCTCTGGTGGTCTGTCGACCTTGAGAAGAGTGTGCTGACAAACTGTGTTAAAGCTACCAGGGTCCCTGTCTTTCCCAGGGATACGCCATAACTGCTTCCTTCGCTGTCAGACATGATCGAGGTTCAAAGTCACTTTAGGTCCTAATGAATCATACATTAAGATACAATGAGCCAAGCAAACACTTTAGTTATCTCATTAATAAGAGCTTGCCTCCCTCTGCACAATATAACTATGATAGATGTCTACATATTTGTTTAGAAATGATTTTTGTAGATCTTGCCAAAGGCACCGAAGCACAATAGGTTGTATTGTAAATTAAAGTGATAAGAAAATGTACCTAGTCTTCCTTCAAACAACCCTGGAGTCTAGTCGTAAATTTTTAAACCATATCAGAAATCTGGCTCAATTCATGTTTGTGTGTGAAGTGTTCTAAGAGGGAACATATTTCACAATTAATTTTCTTGGCTACATGTGCAATTCTCAGTCTCTTTAAAAATTATGGGAAACCTTAGTGCCATCAGTCTTGTATGCAAAGTCCCTACCTCTGGCTCAAGGTTGTTTGCTTTTGTTTTGTCTATTTTGACTGGAATAGGGCCTAATATATTATCTGGTTTTCACCATGCCATGCACAGAAATTTAGATTTCAAGAAAGCAAATGGTGCAGCAGATGGCATGGACAGATTAAATTCTTATCCTTCTCAAGGGGAAAATTAATTATTTGATGACTTATAGCAGGGATTTATGTTTGTATACCTCAAAAAATTATATTCTATTTTTCCACATGGCCTATCTTGGTATTTCAGGGATGCCATAGAGAGAAGCTGGCTGTCCACATGTGCCAGGATAGTTTTGCCCTACAAAGATGGAAACCTAATTGTGTGATGGATTTTGCTAAGTCGAGGATGGATTGAGCATCAAAGTGGAAAGACTACTTTGCTGTATTAAGTATCAGTTTATTTGCGTGTGTGCATGTGTGTTTAACTGTTGTCAGGATATCTGCTGGACTTTTTACTTTGTATTATTAAGGGTTTTATTATTGTTCTAATAAGGTTTATATTTTTAACATATACACAGTAAATTCTGCAGAGTTAAATCAACACTATGCCGAGTCTATTTGGTCCCTTTCAGAATTGGCTCTTATAGAGTTATTTCAACAATAGTTTGAGTAGTTATAACTTTTTCAAATGTTAAAACTACTCAGTTTCTTGTTGAAATAACTCTGAAAAGAGTTAAATTGACACCAATCCTGATAAGGACCAAATAGACTCGGCATAGTGTTGATTTAACTCTGCAGAATTTACTGTGTATGAAACAATGTAAGCTTTAACGACATTTTATCTAGGCATGCTACAATCTGATATCTGTATTGGTCCCAATATTGAAAATAATTCTAAATTGAGTATTGTGAAAATGTGCTATTTCTATAATGGCTGCCACATCAAAATAAAAGCCCCACACCTTCAGAATTAAGTTTTTATTATTATTATTATTATTATTATTATTATTATTATTATTATTATTATTATTATTATTATTATTGTTGTTATTATTGTTGTTATTATTATTATTGGTCTCATGTAATATTCCAACAGTCTAAGAAAATAAATGTTGTGCTTTCATTAGCTGTAGTCAGAAAACCATTACCAGTGACATACTGATACATGAAAACATCACTATATTGGTAATTATTCTGTACTATTTGTGTTTTTGCTGAGTAAATGAACTTTTAAATAACATTCTAATTTAATGTATTTCTCTGGAGCACCATTAACCAGAAAACAAGTGATGCTTTAAATGATGGACAATTAGTCAATTGGTGTCAAGTTTCATATATTTGTATAACTATCTGCTATTTAAAATCCATTATAGACTAACACAATTATTTTACAACTGCACAGCAAACTGATGTTTTATTTAACTTACTTTTTCTCCTATTCTTCCAATGAGCCCTGGAAGTCCTTTGTCTCCAGGGAGACCCTAAAATCCAAAGCAGTACACAGTAACCTGGGAGAAAGTACAAACTAGGCTTTAGGAGGGTCTCATAGTACGCCAGGGGTACCTCTTGTCCAGTCAATCCGTCTCCACCAGACCGTCCAGGACTACCCTATAAATTGCATAAAGGATTTTAAATAGATGTTTGTTTGTTTTTCTAATCGCAACTAGAAGTATGATCTACTTGACTGACCCTATCCCCTGGAAATCCCAGGATTCCCTTCTCTCCTTTAGATCCCGTTTGACTAGGGCTGTAGATGTCTCCTCCAATACCCTAATTTGAAAAAAAAAAAAAAAAAAGAAAAATAAGCTATTTTTTGTTTTTCACACAACTGACAGCTAAAAGAAAGAAAATGTAACGCTCACTCGATGCCCTTTTGGTCCACATGGTCCAGGAGGACCTTTTTTCCCCTGAAAGGCAAAAAGTACTGAAATGTGCCCATAAAGTGCATAATTTGTAAGTTTCTACAAAAACTATTCCGCTATATAAAAGCTACAATGAACTTAATAGTAAAGTTTGATTTTTGTTTTCGTTACCTTCTCACCCTTATGGAAAACGTATTCTGAAGGATATCCTTTCTGTTCTTCTGGTCCAGGTGGGCCTGGTGGTCCAGGCTGGCCATGTTCACCCTGGAGTTTAGAGTAAAACATTAACACACGCATGCAATATGATCAGAAAAAGACACTAAATAAACAGTCACCAAACAATAGAATGATGTCTTACAATTTCACCTCTAGGCGATCTTCCAGGGTCACCCTGCATGACAAACAGATCTTTAGTGACAGTTTATTTGTGTAAAGTTGTAAAAAAAAAACAGGCATAGATGATTGGGATACTTACAGGTGGTCCTTTCACACCTTTAGGACCCTCTACCCCCTAAAAGAGTCAAATATAATTTTATGCCTGTACAATGAAGCACTAAACATGTACATAAAGATGTTTAACCTTAGGCCCACGACGTCCATGAAGCCCACGAAGACCCTTAGGCCCAATGTTCCCTGGACGTCCCTGAGTTCAGTAAGGATATAAATAGAAGAGATTGAATCTCATGCTAAATACACTGTAATTATACAATGAACATAAAACAATACGTAACCTTGGAAAGTTGTAACGTTACAGTCAAAATTATAACCTACTGTTTGACCTTGAGCTCCTTCGCTACCTCGTTCACCCTGTAACAAGAATAGGAGAAAGCAAATGAAAAAGCAATTTGGAGCGAAATGTAAAAATTTGGACCTTGTGCACTAAGTGCCATACAATATAGACTTTGAAGCTAAGAAAACAAGAACAGCTAATGTTCTCTGTCAGAACTGAATAGAAATACTCACAGGAGGACCTGGAAGAGCACCAGTATAATTAGGCGTTCCTTTGCTTCCCTTAGCACCCTTTGGTCCCTGATGAGAGGACAGCAAAAGCTCAAATAAGAAATACTCATGTTTCAGAAGATAAGGAAGAAATGCATGTTGTACATATGTATTTTTTTTTAATCCCTGTCAGATAAACTCGGGATGCTGAAGTGAAAAAAGGCATATGCTTATTTAGATGTTGTACTGTTTTTTCATATGTTTGTATGTTCAGTATGTTCATGTTGCTTCTCTAATCCTGCCCTAACTTAATAACTGAGATGTACTCACAGGTGGCCCGTGGAGGCCGTCTAGTCCAGGCAGACCATCTGGTCCTGGTTGACCTCTTGTTCCATTACAGCCATCCAGTCCTGGCAAACCAGGTTCACCCCCTGCTCCAGGGTGGCCCTTAAGAGCAAAATGAAGTAGTGTTAAATTACAATTAAAAAGTTGTTGAGGTCATATCCAAGGCCTAACTGGTACTAAATAGGAATGCTACAACATTTACTTTCAGTGCTGTGTAGAGTATGGTTGCAAAAATGAAGTCTAAATCTTGGCATATTTATGAGCAGTGGAGAAAATCAAGTTGGCAGCTTTTACTAAGTGTTCCTTATAAATTTCCACTAGAGGTCGCAAAAACACTCACATGAACATGAGCTGGATTAACCATGAACTAGTAAGGCAGGGACTGAAAAACACCACATGATAGATAACAACAAGCAAAAATCTCCAACACAGTGAGCAAAGGAATAATCTAATTTAATTTTAACATAAAGAGGATGTAAGAAGCATTCAACTCAGCAATAACTTATACATATTTTGAAAATGCTAATTATCTCCATGCTGCTCATTTTGAAGAATATTGTTAGGATATTGACTCTTTGTATTGGTAAGCACATGAAGAAACAAACTCACTGGAAATCCTTCGTGACCCGTGAAACCGGGAACACCAGTCAAACCCTGAAACATACAATTTGATTTTTAAAAAGAAGATAACTACACAACACCACTGACAAACCTATTTTGATAAATATTTGCAATATTGCTGCTAAATCTTGAAACATTCAACGTTGATTTCTTGGCCCCTGCTATTATAATTAAAACGTCAGACTTCCATCTGAACACTAACAAGGTCTCCTTTTGGCCCCTGTAGGCCATGTGATCCTGCTGCGCCCACTCTTCCCTTCTCCCCTTGAGGCCCAACTCGTCCTCTTTGTCCCATTGGACCCTGAATGCCTTGCTTTCCTGGTTTCCCTGGAAGTCCCTACAAAACAAATAACATTTGTTAATGTTGCAAAAAATGTTTTAATATGATAAATTAATGCATATACAATGTGTGTAATATTATGTGTTACACACATATATTTTGTCTCATACTCATACATCAGTATGAGACAAACTGGGAATTGTTTTAGTTTGGTGAGGAAAAACATTACCCATGTTTCTTACCCTTGTACCTTTAGCAGGATGACACACACACTGAGAGCAGTCTCTGCCTTGACATGGGCCTTCAATTACCCCCTTAAAAAACACAGACAGTTTTTGTGAGCTGTAAACTTTGCAGCTAGGTGGAGAAGTCCTGACTGTTGAAAACTGACCTATTCCCTCCACTAACAGGAAGCATTACAGATAACCCTCAGATACATCAGTGTTCCCAGACATACCTGAATAGATAGGAGCACACTGACCTTGCTGCAAAGTTGTTTGTGCTAAGCTTTTCATTCTCCAAGGTTCACAAATATTCCCACCAGCAGCCAGGTGTGTGTGTGTGTGTGTGTTGTGGGAGTTTTATACAGGATAGATATCTTTGCCACAAAGTTTTCTCAAAAGTTCCTAAATATTTAGGTGAGTGTACGCCACTTGCAATGAACAGTTATTTATAAATCTGTCTAATGTTTAAGTTTTGCTCTAAATTTCCAAGGGAACGTGCTGAGAAGACTATACATCTTCACAATGTAGAATTTTAGTTTTGGCTTAGTGGATCAAAAAAGGTCAGCATGGTAAGACCAATTCCAGTATTGTACTTTATACTATTATTATTAGAAGTTTATTTGATAGGGACAGACACACATCGACATAGACAAACTGAACAAAGCAGCAGTCCCATGTTTATGGGAATAAATGGTTTCCCTTCAGTAAGGTGATGCTTTATTTTAGATCTATGTAGACTTTTTCACCCTGTCAAGTCAGATATTTATTGTTAATTAGTTATCCCCTTACTTCCTGAAGTAATTTTATTTTTTAGATAATCAATTTTCAATCTAAAGGGCACAAAGTCAACATGAAGAGTTTGCTGAGTGAGAAACTGAAGTGAATCACCTGCACAGTCTTGTTATTTTTAACAAGTTGAAAACTGTCTATCTTCATGACAAACTACTACTCTGGTAGCTACGCAATACATTAGTTTTATTAAATGTCTCTTACAATTACAAGAATAAAATGCATTATTGGTCTACTTATTTGTCAATTGAGTTTACTGTGTTATTATTGTTTCTATACTTTAATTTGTGGATAAAGCCATGCATAACTTCAACACAATAAAGTTATGTGGGCAGATTAACTCTTACATTTACTAAAGTAAAAAAAACTAAATACACAATTTATGCACTGTCAAGTTGGATTGGCTAATTAACATAACCCACATCTTTTTATGCAGTGGGAGGAGCTTAACTGTAACACTAGTCAACCAGCTAAATAAAGATGTTTGATTTTTAAATACTGTGATTACATATTCTATTAGTAATTTAATAACCAACAAAATATTTATAAATGGCACCCATCCTTTACCCATAAAAGACTTGCTAATTTACAGCATTTTGTGCTGTAAAAAAAAATCTGAATTCTGGACAACACATGTTAGAAACACATAAAAACTCATACACCGAGTACAGGCCTTTAGGTGCGTCAGTTGCACCAAGGATTCTGGTGCAAACAAATGACATAAGGTCTAAAAACAGTTATCCGACTAGGACAGAGACAGTATGTGAAGCAGAAAGATAAATAGAATCAACATGAGTCCTGCATGTATACAGTTCAGTAAATAACAGCGTTCTTTTACGTCACTGTGACAAAATGTTGTTTGTGAAATACAAATGTAAACTTTATTCTGGAAACTGCAGTAACAGAAATGGGAGTGACAAAGTTTACAGAAAATAAGAAATAGAACTTTAAATCGCACTTCTGTGCAAGACTCATATTTAAACCTAGACAGCTAACTACTCAAATCAACATTGACTTGTTGTTTTTTTTTTGTTTGTTTGTTTGTTTTTTTCGTACAGTGCAGCAGTTCATACAGTTTCAGTTTGAAAATACACAATATGGATTACTATAGCTGATGAAAATATATTACAGAGGCAAATATGACATTATAGTATGTAATGAATACACTATTTTTAGTGAAACAGGGCACACCTGTGTTCTCCAATAATTTACAAGCAATCTGAATTTGAATTCCAATTGTAAAATTATATTTGCAATATTTTTATCAAAGAAAATGACCAGAAAACATATACAATTAAATAATAATGTAATAAAAATAAAAATAAAATAAAAATCATAGTCAATGATTTTTAGTATTATTTGCTTTTTATCATGAAATTATTGGACAATTTCTAAACAAAGGGTATATACTGTACATATTCTGTTTTAAAATATTTAAAATGTACATAAAAGAACTGTTAAATTATAGAATCTTACTGCTTTGAGCAGCTGCACATGGATGACCAGGAAAATTAACCACCTGTGAAATAAATCATAGAATAAATTAATCAATATATCAATTATTTTTATTTTATTTTTTGAAAAATTGTCTGTCTTTGTTTGTGTAAAATTAAAAACAGCTGAAAACACAAATGTACTAGAGCTAAACTACAAAGCTCCTTATTCCACCAATTTAAAGACTGCATGCATATGTAAATCAGCTTACATTATTACCAATAATTACTTTATTTTACTTATAGAGGCACATTAAGCCAAGGTAAGAAATTCACAGTCACATAATTCCAATGGTTGTTTAGATCCAAGCATTTCTGTATTGTTCAAAGAATATTAATATGTGCTCTATTCCTTATGAAAAAGTGTCTCACAAAAAAATTATACATAAATCATTAAAGTGACACAATATTTGGGCAGTAAAATTCACTAAATGCAGTCAGAATGTTGTTAACGCAAACAGTTACTATGCATGTACCTAAACAGGATTTGTGAGCACACAGTGGCCTGTTTTAATAGCAAGCAGATGTCTGAATAAACAGACCAGAAGATTGTTTGTATCTAAGTAAATAGACCTGCAGAACATTTCACGTAAACATCCCGCTGAATTTCAAATGTGCTTGCTGTGAATACTAACTTGTCTGAAGAGTTACGTAGGGAAATTGTGACCTACCCTGCCCTGTGTGAAAAAGTGAGGAACTCCTCCCTAAGAATAGAGTGCCTACAAAAACATATCCACACCCTTGGATGTTTTAGCCTTTGTATCGCTTCTATAAATAACTTATGATCAACAAAATTAGGTTTTTGACAAAAGGTTGTTGAGACGTATAACCTGATGGATGGATACAAAAAAAATCTCATCCTTTGGAGTTTAGCTAAATCTATTATAAAATGGAAGAACTATGACCCATTTCAGGACTGTCACATCTGTCCTCTGCTCTGATTGCACATAATGGTATGATCCAATATCTCCACAAGGCTGCCATGTTGACAATTGAAACAAGTGAGCACTTCCGTGAGCAGGGAGGGACTGATGAGATTAAGAACTGAACAACAATATGAAACAAAGGTGAAAACTGATTCTTTTCTGATTCACTACTTTTAGAGCCATTGCTTTTCAATATGATCCATTACTATTCCTTTAAAGAGAAACTGCTGCCTAAGGACAAAACCACCAAAACACAGCTCTCCTCAGAAACTGACAAGTCAGCCAAAGAAGAACATAAATAAGAGATGCAGCCAAGAGCACCACAGCTCTGAGGTTGCTGCTGAGATAGAAAATTTGCCTGGGGTGAGTATGTTGACAGGAAACCTATTGATCATACACCATACAAATCTCAGCCAATATTACAACTAGTGCCATTGCTGAAGAAGAAGTCTAGCTTGTTGTTTTAATTTGACACAAGTAATGTTGGGAACATAGCAAGCATGACGAAGAAGATGCTCTAAAGAGATGAGGTCAACTTTCTGGCTGTCACACACAACGGAGAGTTAATGCAGATGCATCACCCTGAACACACCATTATCACAGTCAAACACAGTTGTGGCAGCATTATGCTGTGGGATGACCTTTCTTCAGTTGAGACAGAAAATTAATCACAGTTGATAGATGGAGATTTAAATAATTATAGCATGACCTCAGACGAAAACATGTTATCGGTTGCAAAATATTTCAGACTGTGGTGGCTGTTCACCTTCCAGCAGGACAAATCAGCAGTCAAATACATATTGCACAAATGCTGATTAAAGCAAGCTACGTGTCAAAATGGCCCAATCAAAGTTCAAGCCAATATAAAAATAAAATTTTTGAAAAGACTTAAAATTGTGATGTTAAAAGACATCATTCCTCCAGTCTGACTGAATTAAACATATTTTCCAAAGAATATATATAACACAGATAACAATAATCCAATTAGATATAATTTTTAAAAAATGCAATGGGCTTACCAGGCAGTAAAAAACATCAAGGAAGTTACTTTGAATGCCATCTCTCATCTTCTGAGGCTGCTGAACAGTGCTGCCCCCTTTGGTAGATAAAAAAGAACATCATGCAACAAAGTCAAGTTAGCCACTGGTCACGTCATTTAAACTAGTGCAGTAATTTAAAAAGAATCTAGCATATGATTGACTCTTGTTTAACATAATAAAAAGGCAGATATTTCCAAGAGTCTGTTAACCTTGTTGTCTACAGGTTTTCATTCATCCTTAGAAATATTCACAACTTACCAAACCACTCAATTTATTGCAATGAAGGATTCAGCAGATCCCAAATGATCTGTCGCACAGTCAATGAAAAGCCAAACTGCCACTGTTTGCCGCTGGTGGGAATGAGATGAGCACAAGAATATTGTTTGGGGTAAATCATCTCAGTAAGTGCATACCACCTCCCTTCTTCAAGGTCCAGTTAAACAACTTCCTTTCAGCTTTCTGGCCTGTATCAAAACACTTGAATCGACTTAAACTGTGATTTCACTGCAGGAATGATCCACCAGCATCTAAAGTGTTGCAGTGGACAGAGTAGGATGTGAAACCTGATTGCAGAGGAGGATCACAAAAACGACATTCATCGCCTTTGAGGAACGTAGGATCTTAATCAGGGACTGATGTGAATAAGACGAGGAAAATCATGAGAACACGAGTGATCATAGTTTTCCTGACTTTTTTTGCAATGATCTTGACGTTCACTGAAGGAAAAAATGTAAGATGTTTCTTGCTTTTGTGTTTGTTTTGGGTTTTTTTTCCATGTATGAAGTTGATTTTAATATATATGCATCATTCAAACTGTGTAACCACATGCAAAAGGTAATTCCTGAGTAAAACTTATATTTAGCTTTGCTTTTTTTCCTCATGTTACATTACAGAGGCTGGGCTCATTGCTGAATTATGCTTAACACATTATGATTTGTGGTTGATTTATCCAAGTACACAGTTTTATTAAAAGGTTTTTTTTTAAAGTGGATGCTTTTCTGAAACCAAATTTTAAGCCATCCATTTCTACACTTAATTTGTTCAGTGTAATTTCTGTAACTTTTTGCTAAATTATTGTTTATCTTGAGTAGTACCAGTCGATTACTTGTATGTTTATTGCTGTTTTAGTGTGGATATGCAGAGCTGTGTTTTGCATAACACAGCTAAGTAAGTAAAGTGCATTTTACTTTACTTACTCTGTAAGTAAAATTGGATTTTTTTGCAGATGGCAATTTGACACATTTCTAGCGTGTACACTTCACTTCAGTTGTCTTTTTAAAAACTTTGATAAGATAACTAAATAATTTGCAAAAATAATAATAATGATAATTTAATTTAAATAACTTGATTTATAAGGTAACAATTTTGAAACTTAATTTACCAAGGTTACCAATCAATATATTTACTGTATATAGTTCCTACATAGCAGCAGGGATTGCCAAAGAAGGAGTTTATGGTGTGTAATTATTTTCATCCTTTAATTATTTTACATGCCCACAATAAACTTAATTAATTACAGTGAATGTAAATAAACCAGTTTTAGGGCTGAAGAACTATTCTTCCTTCATTAGTACTCTACTGTACTGAAAGCCTACACATATCAAACCATCTCCAATTATATTTGGTTGTACCATACAGCAGAATTACAGGTCCTTTTAAGATATTCTTACAACACTGACTAGCTCAAATCGAGACATTTTCTTCAGTGACGGTCAACTTGAATACCAAAATAAGAAAAAAATCTTTGAGGAGTTCTTCTTTTTCTTGATATTTGATGTTTTAAAATTTAATACCTTTATTTATTTATTTATTTATTTTACAGTGTGTATGCAATGGAAAATCAAGATGCCACTGTAAAGGAGTAAAAGGCAACAGGGTAAGTTCAGTTTGTGGCTTTGCCTTGCATTTGTTTTATTCTGCACTTACCATGTTTTCTCAGGATTGAAATTTACAAGGAACAATTCTAAAATCAAAACTGCTTCTTTTACTCTTGATTTAAAGAAAACATTTCATTTTTCATTCTTTTGTTTAAATACTTATTGACTGAAGCCAGCTTTACCATCTTTTTGTGACATGAACTGTTTTGGCGGTTCAGGCATACCATAGAGATAGTTGTTCAGATAGATTTTTTTGTGTATATTTCTGTGTAGAAAGACATACTCTATGTGTGCGTAGTGTTTGTAGAACAAAGTCCAATTTACTATCTCAAGCATATGGTGTGTGAGAACTAAGAAACGTGTCATGTGTTTGTTGGTGGACCCTAAATGCAGGCAGGAGCTGGGAGCATTGATCATAGAAAATGTTCTTTAATAAAAACTAAAAAAATTACAAAAGATCACAGGGAACACAAGGAGCCAGTGCTGAACAAAAACAGGAACCAGGAACAAGAAGCAAGCAGAATATCGATGGAGAAGAAACCAGAATGTGACAGGATTTAACAGGAGGAACTAGCAAAGGAGTGTAGACAGGAGAATGTTTCAATACTGTGAGGGTAAATGCTGGAACCAAAAACCTGGGCTGATGAGCTAACAGGGGAGAGAGCAGACAGGCTGAGGAAAGAGAGAGACAGATGGACAAAATGGCACACGGGGTAAGGAAGATTATGCAGGGGACTGGGAAATGAATCTAATGCTAAAGAATAACTAGACCTAAGAAACACAATTAAACTAAAGTAATAAGGAATAGCTAGACAAGAAATACACAACAACAAAAATCACTGAGAAAGGATTGATCTTGTTCCTGATCTATTTTGATTAGATTGAGAACAAGACAGATCTCAACAAAATAAGAAACTAATACAAACTAATAAATAAAATTAAGCTACAAAACAACCTGAGATCCTAACAAAATGGGACCATTTGAAAACCTTCCAGTTAAAATAGAGGTAATGTTGTAATACTGTCCAATTCTGATGCTACATATGTACTAACTGACTGAAATCTAATATAAATCAGCAAAGATTAAAAAATGCAGGCAGAGAGAGCATAACATATTTGGATAGCTATATATTTCATTCAAGGCAAATTATTCATACTCTCATTTTATTTCTGTCAGCTGTTTCACATTTGTATGGCTAATGGCTTTTTTATACAAGTTTCTGAATTTAATAATTTCAAGACTCTTATTTCACATAACTGCCAAGTGTCCCTCAGCTTGAAGTAACTCAGTATAATGATGTAACTTTCTGAATGTTACAATGTTACTTTAAATAACCACTAATTAACTTGTGCGTGCATGCAAAGGCTTTAATTTAGTTTTACATTGCAGTTTTTTTTGACAAGCACTCATACATTAAACACACAGGGAGAGAAAGGTTTTCCAGGAAATCCTGGTCCTCCAGGATCGGAGGGGCACCCAGGATCCTTAGGTCAACCTGGACTAACAGGACCAAAGGTAGAAATTCAACCACACTCTTATTATTCTGCCTCCTTCTGACATGTCGTGGTTGTGAACTGGCCAGAGATGGTGATAAATTGCACTTTTTTGAGACACTTTTAGCAACATGTCTTTCAGGATCTCTAAGATTAATTATGTGTTGCATTCTTTGAAAGGGCAGTACTGGGTCTGATGGACCAATGGGATCAAAAGGCGATCCGGTAACACAGTTGCACTTCACAGCCAAATGAGTTGCTGGTGTTGTCCTTAACATCAGAGTGTAATGTTGTTGATTTTTTTTGCTGTTGTTGTTTTTTTGTTATTCCAGGGACCAGATGGCAAGGAAGGATTTGCTGGATCTCATGGCTCGCCAGTTAGTTTCCTCATGTGTTTCTAATGTACAAACTCTTACCCTCTGTGTTCTGCAGTCCATACATCCCTTTTGCCTTTTAACTTTTGCCAACTTTATCTCATAGGGTGTTCCAGGTTTACAGGGGCCTCCGGGGGCCCCAGGTTATCCAGGCTGCAATGGAACAGATGTGAGGAAAATATAAATTCTCTTCACATTTTTGTTTGTACACTTCTTACTTTGACAAAATAATGTACTCATAGGGAGACCCTGGACGTCCAGGTGTTGAAGGAAATCCTGGTATAGATGGAAATCCAGTAAGGAGTAAATTCCAATACCTTATGCATTGGGTACACTGTTCTACCTTGATCAATATTCAGCATTTTTTGTATATTTTTGTTTTACTTTACAGGGACCTCCAGGTCAGCCTGGTCCTAAGGTAGGGCATGCTGTTCTAAGCTCTTTGTTTAGTGCTTTTTTATTAATGAAAGGTGAAACAGCAAATTTGCTGCAGAATAATTATCTTTTAGGAGTTGCAGGGTCTTGAAGCGCCATAAAAAACAACATGATGCAGCACAATTACCGTCACTGCTTCCCCCTGCTCCCTGAGCTAATTTTGTATCAGGCTCATATGAGACCAATAACTTTTTTTTTTTTTGGGGGGGATTTTCCTCTTCTTCTTTTTCCCCGCTTTTTGTCCCACAAGTCTGTGTTTTCTTCCTATGCATTAAGGCATTTGTTTATGGTAAAGCTTTATTGTAAAGTGTTGAGCGAATGCATAAAGATGATTGAATATCAATTTTTGAAGCTTTTTGATGATTTTCGTATGTGTTTACGTTTTGGATCTACAGACTATGCAGTTTGTTACCTATTTTATATGTGGTCTCACATATATTTAAGTAATGCCTGCTGTCTGTCAACATGACTGGGCATTTTGACTGCACCACTGAAACATTCCTTTTTTTACTCGATGATCCTTCTGGGAAATAAACCAAATTCAATATATTCAAGATTGTGAGTTTAACACTGTCTTAGACCCCACATAGGGCCACTTAAAATTCAAATCTGTCTTGTCTCTGAATCATCAGAGGTACATAAAATAGGAAGAGAATGAATGATCCATATATATATATTTTTAAAATCTAAAAAAAAAATAACATGGAAATGAGATGCATAAAGTTTTGTGTTAAATGGGCCATGTTAATATTTGTGTCTGTTTGTCAGGGTGACTCACAGACAACAGCTGACTCAATGCCAGGGCCACCAGGACCACGTGGAAAAGATGGAAGACCGGTAACTTTATAAACAATAGTATTATACACTAAAGCTAATCAAATAGAAATCTTTTTGTTGAACCACACTGTAATCAGTCAAAATCTTGAATAATGAAATGTACAAAATTAAATCTTTTTTTATTTCAGACATGTAAACTGTTTTTTGTTTTTTTTTGTTGTTCTTTTTTATTTATTCCTCCCCTTGTATGTAGGGTTCTCCAGGTTTATCAGGCGAGATAGGACTACCTGGGGACATTGGACTAAGGGGTCCTCCTGTAAGTGTCTGTCTGTCTGTCTTTCTTTCTTTCCTTCTTTCTTTCTTTCTTTCTTTCTTTCTTTCTTTCTTTCTTTCTTTCTTTCTTTCTTTCTTTCTTTCTTTCTTTCTTTTTTATTTCTTTCTTTCTTTTTTATTTCTTTCTTATGCAATGGTTAATCCAAACTTTTCTGTTTCAGGGGTCTGCCGGTAGTGTTGGAGCTCCTGGCTCCAAGGTATGCATGCATTAAATAAGTTACACTCATTAAAAATGTGTTAATATTTTCTCAGTATTTGCAATAGTACCAGAAGCCACAGCTGCAGAGTCTTTTCTTTGTACTTCTTTCCTCATTTTCAGTTTTTGTACAACCATGGAGAGACTAAATTTCCACCCCTTGTGGTTTTGGTTTCCCGTAGCAGTGTTCACTTATCTGTATTACAGCTTTTCTCTGTCTCATTGGTGTATTTCTCACATCAGCATTTACATTTGCACAACAGCGAGTACATTTCTCAAAACAATTAACTTCAAACCCTTGCTGATAACTTTTAAAAGAGTGACACTTGCTCAAAATGGAGAGTCCATTAATCATAATCAAGTATTTGTGTCAATAAAAGTATCAGTGTCTTCACTGACAAAAGTCCTGACACCACTGTTTTTGAACAAGATGGTCTAGTGAATTTGTAAAGTTTTCTTTTTGACAATTCACTCTGGAAGTGTTCAATTCAGAAAAGCTACAACCTTTCTGTAGGCATAACTATACACGATTTTTACAGGCATTTTAAATCTACAGTTGAAGTGAGGTAAATGAGAATCGGACGCTGAACGTGTATATTTTACGTTTTATTGCATGTGCTCATTGCAATTCTAATTTGGTCACAGCGTTGTAAAAAATCAAGATACAAACTTATTGACAACAAACATAAAAAAGACTTAATGGCTTAACATGATCGTCAGTAAACTTCAGGTTCATGAGAGAAATTGTTCAATTTAGGAGAAATTTTCAGGAAAGCATGATAGAAAAAAAGACTGAAGAAATGCGTATAATTTGCTTAACAGCTTTTAATAACTAGTTCAACAGTACTGCTTGTAATTACTCTAGCAGTGAAATAAGGATTATTAGTTTTACAGGTTTTCTCTATTGCTTTTATGCAACTGAAATTTCCAACACAGTTAACACACAGGCCTAATTGAAACATCTAGTTGTGCCAAAACATATAAAATATGAAACAAAAACAAATATTACCTTCAAACAATAAATCTTCTTATGAACTGTTTCGATCAATCGTTTCATAATAGACAACAAAAGCTGTAACGTTGTGGGAACGTTAACATGCACTCACAGCTGCATGGAATAGCTATAGGAAATCATTCTGTCTTGGAATCTGCTTACTTTTGTGGATGTTTGTGACTATAGAGCAGAGTACCTAAATTTGGGATGTGGATGGAGTTTGCAATATGTGATTGTTTGAAAAACAAACTTCAAAGTCTTGCCTACATTCTGCAGGGCCAGGAAGGAGCTCCAGGAACTCGAGGACCAAAGGTAGTTTCTGTTTTTATACCTTACTATGATGATTAGATATCGCTAAAATACATTTTTCTGATGTAGGGTTTCCGAGGCCCCCCAGGCCCACCTGGGCCTCCAGGCAGGACTAAAGAATTTTTTACCGGCACCCTGTCAATAACGGTATAGTAAAAGTAATTTTTCACTTATCCTCAGCATAATGATGTGTTTTTATCTTTTTGTAAAAAAATTTTTAAAAAAAATACACCAAAATGTCACAGTTGGGCTGATAAAACCTGAAATATTGCAGATGTACATGATGTTTGCCATCCCTTTTGGAGCGGCAAACTCCAAACGGGATTTTTTGTTTAATTTTAAAAATAATATTAAACAAAAATCCCTTCACCAGATGTTCCATCTTCTCTAGTGGCAAGTAGCCACTACAGTTTTGTGTCTTCTGGGGGGTGGGGGGGGGAAATAAAAAAATGCAAAGACATCCTGAAAAATAATTTTAAGAACTAAAAACAAAACAATAAAAAAGTCAAAAGGTTATTCCTAAACTACCAATCCACAACAACTGTGTTGTTATTTTTCTTTAGGGTCATCTACAGTTTCATATATTTAAGCTGGTGATTTTCTTGCAGGCTAACTTCAGTTCTCTGTGTTCATTAGAATTTAAAAGGAGACAAAGGCTATGCAGGAGACAAAGGATGCAAAGGCGAACCTGTAAGTTTCTGTCTAGAATTCATGAAAATGTTCATCTCTGCCTGTAGAACTTTGGAAATATCTGATTGTTTTAGAACTATGCAACTTTTTTATTTGTGCCTTTGCTTAATCCTTCCTCAGGGAGATCCTGGGAGCCTCTATCACACAAAAGGGCAAAAGGGAGACAGAGGAAACCCAGGTCCAGAAGTGAGGATAAAAATGTGTTAACATGTCTTTCTCCATATAGCCTGCTGTCTAACTTACTTTTCATTTTTGATCTGTAACGTGTCAGAAAATGAGAAAAAAAATATGACCAACAGAGGGCAGCAGTGCAGCATATGCCTTTTTATTCAGTTCTACTGCTTTAGCAAGACTTAATTCCTCTGCCTAGACTAGATTACACACTTCAATTGCCTGCTCATCACTAGGATTTATGGTAAAATAAAGAAAATAATAAATCCTGTCAACTTTCAAAAGTTTAAGGCATTTTATCTAGCTTCGTTGTATCAGTTTTTCACATTTTCCAAGTTGAGATTGTTATGATGTAGAGTGATGTTTTGTACAATTGAGATTAGTTCTTAATAATTTTAGAACATGGAAAATATTAGATATTTTAATGTATCACATCTGTGTGATTTGTAAGGACTGTACTCTCTTTTTACCATGATTGTATTTCTTCCCTTTCAAATCCCCCCAACAAATTAACATTAGCATTTAGAATAGAATAGAATAGAATAGAATAGAATAGAATAGAATAGAATAGAATAGAATAGAATAGAATAGAATTCAACTTTATTGTCATTGCACTGTCACAAGTACAAAGCAACGAAATGTAGTTTGCAACTATCCAGAAGTGCTATACAGGATATAAATATTTTTTTACAGGTGTACAAAACTATGTATGTATATACTATAAGGGGTTATGTATACACAGAGTAGTAGCAAGGAGCTATAAAATATTGTGCGTAAGTATAAATATGGGAGCTATTTAACTTGTCTGTCTCTACAAAATGAATTAATACAGTGAATACAAATTAACTCAGTTCTGTGTGAAGTCACATATGATGTGGAAAGTGGATGAGTAAGGCTCCCATTCTGATGGAACATCAGCACATTTTAAAATAGCTCTGCATTTAAATTACAATGTAATCTAATGTCGGCTGCTATTTGTGCGAACATAGCTTTTCAATACAAGGGTTCAAAGTTTTATTTAGTTAAAGCATACCTCAGTAAGTCAATGTTGGTATGTATAATTTACAGGGAAAGCCAGGAAAGGACGGTGAACCTGGACATCGTGGATTCAGGGTAATCACTACTTTAGTTTATGCATGAAAAAATGCTTTACTGTTTTATCTGTGTTTTTGCAAGTTTTGAATACAATGCAGTTCTGCTTAGGGAAGACCGGGGCGCAAAGGAGAGCCAGGATATCCAGGCCCACCAGGAAGAATGGTTAGTCAGTCGCCATCCATCCATTGTAAATTGCCTTCAAATATGTTATGATTGTATCTTGTCTTTTTAGGGTGAAAAGGGAAAGATGGGTCCACCTGGAAACGTGAGTTTGTACTAATATTCACTTTTCGTGAATATATATTGTGCACAATAGTTATAAAGCTTGTTCATGCTCATTAAGACCTTAAAAATGTTATTTCTATAGTTGCTTGGCTTTCACATTTGTTGTTTAGCATAATGAGAAAACAATCTGTTGTAATTTTCTAATTTCGGAAACCTTCGGACATTCTCTCTGTGCTGCTGTTTTCAGATACTTACGCTCGAATCACTCAAGGGACACATTGGAGATCCTGGCCCTCCAGGTCTTCCTGGGTTCCCTGGGACCCAAGGTAGAGGACTATAACTAGCTGACAAATCAGCAAATAGAAAAAAGACATTTGTCCATTTTGCTATTTTATCTAGTCGATCCCATCTATTCATTGTGCATAATGATTATGAGCGTGGTTATTTCTGCACTGGTATGGAGTTTAAAACTACAAATGAATGCTTGTTTTATTGTACAAAGTTTATAAATGGTAAAATAATATTATTTTTGTAGGTGTTATAGGGTTTCCAGGGCCCCCTGGATCTCCAGGTGTGTATGAGCAACAGATTATCTCACTGTTGCCATTAGCTGCAGTTACTGTCACATTCAAAATATCTTCTTTTTCTTCTTCTCATGTTGTATTTATGTAGGTTATGCACTTGAGATTTATGTACCAGGTGAACGTGGTTTCCCAGGCCCAAAAGGGCACAAAGGAGACCCTGGGGACCCTGGGGGTATTTATATGGGGCCTCCAGGGCTAGATGGTGATCCTGGTGATCAAGGGCCTCGGGGAAACCAAGGCAAACCAGGACGCTTTGTAAATGGAAGTAAGTAAAAATAAAAAAAACATTGATCTTAAAAACAACATTTGTCCTCTGAGCAATATTAATCAAAAACACAGAAGCTACAAAGCGATGTGAAAACTGTTTGCTCAAAGGGTGCCATTAAATTAGTAATGACATGAACATTTTTTTTAAGACTGTTTTATTTTCAATTCAAAGGGTCCTTGCTAAATGGGCATTTTGCGGGGGGACCTGTTGTCTGAAATTAAAATTTGTTTGATGATTTAAAACATTTCAGTCTCCTAAACAAATCCCCATAAAATCTACAAGGGGTCAAACACCTCTTCGCAGGATTATGAGAGTGGAAATAGATTCTATTTTTTTTTTTTTTTTATATATATATATTTTTTTTATCTTTCATTGATATTTAACAAGGCTTTGTAAGCATTTATGCTATAACAATCCATATGGAGTTGACCAGCACAGTCAACTCCTTATATGGATGACAGAATACTAGTATTACTGATTAAAGTTTAGGTTTAATAACATAAAGCTACAGAATTTTTAAAGTTTTATGTCAGATCATGAAATGCTTTTGTGTGATCACAAAGCTAATGAACTCTTTTTTTTCTGAGCAACTTTTAGCTAACTGTGTCATCAAGGGTCTCCCTGGGATCAAGGGAATCAAAGGTTTACCAGGACCTACGGGGAATAATGGGTATATTGGAGATACAGGTAAGAAATTTGTTTTACTCATTAACTAACAACTATATTGTTTTGCTAGACTGTTGAGTTGTATCATAACCAAAGTGGTTAAAAAGTTATATTAATAAAAAGTAAATCATTGTTTCTTCCCACTTGCTGAACATAACAGGAGAGAGAGGGGAGATCTGTTATGAGTGTCAAACATCAGGACTTTCAGGACCAGCAGGTCTCCGAGGATCACCTGGCCTTCCTGGTACAGTTCTTTACTTCACACTCAAAAAGACACACTTATATTTTGTCTCCTAATAAAACCAGAATGTCCTGTATGAATCATTATTTGAAACATCTTTGAAAAACTGATATATATATATATATATCTATC
>CAEFZX010028918.1:0-10750 GCA_903066825.1 Alfaro cultratus
GATATATATATATATATATATATATATATATATATATATATAGATATATAAAACACACATCTTCATTGCTGGTTCTTAATGCATTGAGAAATAGAGAAACACTGCCGTCTGCTGTTCAGCCGTATATTTGTTTGCACATATTATAGTAGTTTCTCACCATGTTTTGACATATGGTTGCCTCTTTTTCCTACATTCAGCATATTCCATACATTTGTTTACACAATACCAGCACTATTTTGTGGATCACACAATGTATTATAAAGAATGTGAAATGCCATTTTTAGATATTATATATGCTGAGTATACACAAGGCAATTGTGAATTGCTGCATTTTATCCTCATAACAGGCCTGTTACAGTGTAAAGATTGGACAGTGTTTGAATGTAACAAGTTAAAACTGATGTTTTTTTTTTAAAGTTTGTGAAGTTATTGACATTTGGTTGTAAGTTCTTTGGCGGTTTAACTCATTTGTACTGCTTTTTTGTCACTTTTTTGTGCAAACTATTATTGTGACGTACTTCTTCAACCATTCTGTTAAATATCCTTCGTCATTATCTGTGTTGCTTTTGGATGAGTCACCTACATGAATAATGGTAGTCAGAGCTGGGCCAGACTGTAATTGTAACTCATTTGCTTTGCAGAAGAGGTTTGTTAAATCAATCAAGAGTAGCCAGGTAGTTGTGTTTATTATCACAGAAAAGTACGTAAATTGACTTATAAGTAATTTCCTGCGATTTTCTCTTAATTTTGCAATCCCATGCGGTGTAAGTCAGCCATCTGCCAGCCATAAAAAGCTGAGATGATAGTCAATTGATATCTCACAGCATGGAAAGTCGTCTGGTTTAACTCCTCTAAATTGTCCAAGATGTAGTAATCTCTACCCTCTGGTGCTCTTGAGGACTTTCAAACATATGCTGGAAATTACTTACAAATACTACTTGGCCCAGGTGACACTCCATCTGTCGTCATTTTCTCGCCTTCATTCTGATAAGTGGCTTAAAGCAGCCGTTTTAGCACAAATGAGCCCACTGCCCGACTCTTCTGGAGTCTATTATGCGGTCCACTTCTTGTCTCGTTACGTTTCTGTTCATGTAAAAATTCTGCAAAAGGTCTTTGTTGTGATGTTGGATTGTCTGTAAATGGGTCTTTGTCATTGCTGACGTCTCAACAGAAGCATCACCACCCAAAGCCTTACAGTAATGACTGATTCGGGATACGTTTTTCAGTTTGTGTATTTCACTTCAAGCAGCTGGAAGGGGCGAACCCTTAAAAAGTTGGATGATGTTGAAGTGCACTTGATTTTAAATTGCTATGTTATTTTTCTTACCTTGGAACAGTTCATTCTTTCTTATGTTTAAAAACAAATAAATGAATGAGGTATTACCATCTTAGACTGTGTTTTTTTCCCCAATCACTTTTCACAAAAATTTAATACTGTAGCATTCTCTACATGAAAATTGTTATGGAAACAAAGGGACGAGACAAATCAGACATGCTCTTTTATTACTTTATTTTTGTTGAGATTAAAAAGCTTTTTCAAATTTGCTAGAGAAAAAAAAAGGTTTCTAAACTCAAATTTTTCAGAATAACGAACAAAAACAAACGTTAGCTCTATTACCTCTAGATGCGACAATGGAAATAAAACTTAGCGTTTAAGCTCAAAGTCTTGTAAATTCAACATAGAGATTTTATCAACATAACTTCATAAAAATGCACTCACAAAATTAAAGGGGAAACTAAAATAACATTCTAGATCTTAATTAAATATTCTCAATTTTAACACAGTGGAAATAAGAACATACAAATTATTTTAAATCAAAATTGTTACACCTGGATTCAGTCTCAATATGAAAGTGGAAAATAACATGACAGTTTGATTCAGTGTCGGTGAATATTACTCAAGATAAGTCTAAATGAGGCTTAATAGTGTGTATGGTCTCCACATGTCTGTTAAACCTCCCAGCAACGCCTGGGCATGCTCCTGATGAGATGGCGGATGTTCTCCTGAGGGATCTCTTCCCAGACCTCAATTAACCTCCTGAACAGTCTGTGGTGCGACGTGGCATTGGTGGATTGACAGAAACATGATGTGCTCAATCGGATTCAGGGCTGGGGAATGGGCAGGCCAGTTCATAACATCAACATACTCAAGCAGGAACTGCTGAACACTTCAGCTACATGAGGCCTAGCATTGTCATGCATAAGAAGGAACCCAGGGCTCACTGCAGCGGCATATGGTCTCACAATGGTTCTGAGGATCTCATCCTGGTACCTTTTGGGAGTCAGGGCACGTCTGGCTAGCACATGGAGGGCTGTGCGGCCATCCAAAGACATGCCCCCCACCAAAATGTTATACTGGAGGAGGATGTTGCAGGCAGCATAATGTTCTGCATGGTGTCACCAGACTCTCACACGTGCTCAGTGTGAACCTGCTTTCATCCATGAAGAGAGAAGGGTGCCAATGGCAAATCTGCCAATTTTGGTGTTCCCTAGCAAACGTTGATTGTTCTGCAAGGTGTTGAGCTGTAAGTACAGGCTTTATATGTGAATGTCAGGCCCTCATACCACTCTCATGGAGTCTGTTTCTGACAGTTTGAGTAGAAACATGCACATTTGTGGCCTCCTGGAGGTCATTTTTAGGGCCCCTGCAGTGAACCTCTTGCTTCTCTTGGCACAAAGGACAAGGTAGCAGTACTTCTGTTGGGTTGTAGCCCTCCTATGTGTACCTGAATGTCTTCTGGCATACTAGGATGTCTCCTGGTACCTAATCCATGCTCTGGACTGGTAGCACAGGCCCTATGTGCCTTCTCACCACCGCTTGAAGTGATGTTCAGTTTTGGATTAGCTGCACTACTTGAGCAACTTAAGTGGACTGTAAAAAAACACCTCATGATGCCTCAATGTGTGACAGCACTGACAAAATGAAAAAGTGACTAAAAGTTCAACCAGAAAGCACAAGAACAAAAAAATTATATTTGGTCACCACTTGCAGAATCACTCTTTTATAGAGGTTGTCTTGCTAATTGTCTCTCATTTCCACCTGTTGTGTGTTCCATTTGCACAGCAGCAGGTGAAATTGATTCACAATAAGCGGTACTACCTAACAGATTCTACAAAGGTGTGACTGATTTGGACTTGCATTGTTTTGTTTAGGTGTTCCCTTTATTTTCTTGAGCAGTGCAAATGTACATTAATCTGTGTTTTTGAGTGACTGAAAACTCACCAGTTAAATTAGGCACATTCAGGTTTTTATGCCTTCACTGGATTGATGTGGCTAAAGTGATAAAAATAGATTTTGTGTACAAAAAACCATCTTTCATAGTAAAAAAAAGTCTGACTTTGACCCCAACCATTTGAAACAAATATGAAAAACAAAAACAAACAAAAAAAAAAACGTCTGGAAAATCAGTAATTTTGAAACAGAAAATGTGTAGGAGAGGAGACTGGTCTATCATTCAAGCAAATCCAACGAGGCAAATAAACCCAAACAGGTGGCTTTCACATCACCGGAGGAAGTAAACCAAAATAAAATCAAATTAGGAATGCAACAAAACACTCGAAGCAGCTGTGTTTCAAGTCATGTTTGATTAAAATCAGGCTAGTGTAATGGTGAGCCTCACTTTATTTTTCGATTCATTTCAAAATCTCTCCGCAAGTTTTTTTTCCATCAGTTTCTGCAGTCTGAAAATGAAAGAAAGTTTCTTGTTCTCTACAAGCCATTTAAATAAAAGGCTAAAACTGGCTAATTTTACATTGATCAGATATCAAAATTGGACCTAGTGTCATCACGACAGTGTCACTTTTTTTTTTTCCTTAAGGATTTTCTGGCTGAAAAACTTGCAAAACAAAGCCAAGTTTTAAAAAAGGACCTTACGAGTGCAGATCACTTGCAGTTGCACACAGTATTGTCTCAACCTATCCATCTGCAGACTTTCAGTTTTCCCTAATTTTACACAGTGTTATCTGAAACAAAAAAATTACTTAATTTAAATCTAACCAAGTTGCATCAAATCTAGATGAAGTCTAAAATAATGAAAAAAATAGATCCAGGATTCAGTAATAATAAAATAACCTGAATAAAGACAAGGAAGTAAGGAATTGCCGGTATAATTTTACTACTGACACAGCTCACCGTAACTAAAACTATAAAAAAATACATTCAGAAATAAAACGGAAGGATCCTGAAAATTCCCCAAGCTGTAATCATTCACAATTTTGACCACTAGGTGGAGCCAAATCCTGTTCAACTTCTGTAGGAAAGCAGAGGTTAATGACGGAGAACGAGTGGAGCTGGGAGAGGTCTGAAGGGAAATGACATAAAGAGCAGGAACGAGATTACACAAAGAGGTTGAGGAAACCTTCCAAGTCTAGTTCTCCAAGTGTTGATGCAAATGCTATTTTATGTTTCACAAGACTTGACCTGCACACCTGGGATGGACCACTAACGCAGCATGACATCCATCAGAGTTGCTGAAAATGCTCAAACCAGCCTGAGTTACTTTTTCTCCACCTTCTCTGCCTCTCTCCATCTCTCCACGCTCTTTTGCACTGCAATTACTGCACGCCAGCTGTGTGGTACCCCAGGGGCCTCCCAGTGAAACAGCAAGCCTCCTTTCTTAAAGTACCTTGGAAAACTCTTCAGACCATTTGAACTTTTTTTTTGCTTTTGTCACATTACAACTTCACAAAAAGCATATTTTATTAACATTTGATGAAGCATTTCACTTCAGCCTTGAGTCAGTACTTTGTGTAACTTTGCTGCAATTATAGCTCCAACATTTTGAGGCTTTGCACATCTTGATACTAACATTTTGCCAATTTCTCTTACCAGAATAGCTCAAGCTCAGTCAGATTTGACAGACAGCCATCAGTGAACATCAACTTTAAGGACTTGTCAAAGATTCTTGGTCCATGATTTTTTTCTGGATTACTCAAATGCATGAATTTACTTTGATCTAAACCATTCAGCCATAACTCTAGATGAATATTAAATTTAGCTGTCCAGCTGGAAGGTGAACCCTCAGTTCCAGTGTCAAGTCTTTTGGGATGTAGATTTTATTACTTAACCCTGCTGAATACAAATGTATGTCACATTTTTCTTCAAAAATATACAGAAAACTATATATGCTTTTTCTTTCACTTCACAGTGTGAAAAGTGTGTTTGTCTATCACTTAAAATCCCAAGAAAATACATTAGTTTTTGTTTTGTAATGTAGTTAAATGTGAACAAATATTCAGCTGCCTAAATATTTTTGCAGTCAATATTTGAAGCAAAGGAAAGGTGAACAACTAATGCAAGGACATGTAGGGTCTGTGATTGAGAAAGAAAATGCCATGTCCAAGTTTCTCCAGGGAGCAATAAAAGTCAGGAAGCAGCTCAAGTGAAAAAGGAGGAATTATAGGTCCCCTTCAGCTGCTTATTTGAAGGAACCCAGGATGCTTGTTTCTAAAGTCTCATCAATAACATCTCAGGTCTCAGTGTGATGAAGTGCCACTTAATTCCGCGGTTTGCAGTGAGTGGAAATGTTTACAGCTGAAGCCGGAGTCAAAGCAGACAGGTTCCTGCATTTGGTTATTTCCACTGGTGTCATTTTAACTTATTTCCGTAGTGGATGGATTTAATTTCCACTTTTCAAATAAAGGTGAATTAAAATGTCAAACTTTAAATACAATTTTAACTTCTGTACTTTTTTTAATTTATTTTTTTTTATTTTTTTTTATACCTGATCTCATGATTTCTCTCATCAGGTTTGAATAACAGAGGTGAACGCTTATGATTCATTCTTGTTTATGGGGAAAATGAATCACTGTTGAGAAACAGGATATCCATTATTTTAGAGACATTTTTAGCCCTGAAATTCTTTGAAAATGTTCATTGCTTGTTGACTCATTTATCCCATTTCCTTCAAAGTCCATGGAATTGATCCACAGTCACATTTTTCCTTTTCTTCTCTCCCATGTGTTTAGATTTGTCAAAATACTTTAGGTCTTTTAGTTCGCTTTTCCCCCAACCAAGCCACTCAGCTTTAATCTTTATCCTCATTTTAATGGCTTTATCAAATAGAAAGCATATGATGCTTTCTTTAAATCTTCATATCCCGTGTACACACTCAGAGTATTGAGAACTAAGTCACATCTGTGGCACAGCACTAATTATTAGAAAGCATCAAGATTTGGGGAAAATTGGCAAATAAGAGAAAGGGCTTTGTAGCTCAGAGGTCTTCAGATCCTCTTCCAAACGTGCCCATGGTGTTTTCCCTCGCTCGTTTCATCTCCGCTGCACTCGCTGTGCCGAACGTTGTTCCTGCGGGTCGAGTGTTTACACATCGCACCCACACCCTGATATGAGGATAAAGCTTTCACGTTAAATCAAACGACACTGTAAAGCTATGTTTGAGAAACCTTGTTGAAACTGCAGACAGCAATTAATGAGTTTCTTTTCCTGTTGTACTTTGAGTCTTAATTTAAAAATCGATGAGATATATTTTGTACTAATGAAGCCCTTGGTTGCTATGGAATTAAAGGAATATCCATAAACACAAACATCCTTATGTGGAACTGTTCTTTGTGCTTGTAGGACATTTTGTATCTCAAAGGTTAATGAAGCAGAGTTTTTACTGAACTTACAACCCCCTCAAGCTGCAAATTATGAATTATATTCTGTTTTAATTTCATAACATCTTTCAAGCAATGACACACATATGTTTAAAAACAATTTTTCAGTTTTTCTCTTGTCAGGTTTTCAACCACAATACAGCAGACGCTGCTCTGGTAAAATTTTGCAAAGACCGATGTCTTAACATCTTGTTCGAAAGACTTAAAATACATTCAAATAAACCAAAATCAAATGTGGGGTTCCACAAGGCTCAACTGTCTGGCCACTTTCTTTTCAACATTTCTATGTTCACTGTAGCTCAGATTATGGAGTTTTACGACAACTCTTAAAAACTATTTTATGCTTCTGGATTCAGATTAATTATTGTAATTGTTTATTAACCATTCTCCAGAATAAGAACCAACCAGACAGCTTATTTACAATGCTTCTACCAGATCAACACCAGGAAGGTCAGCAAATTTCTGCTTATTCAGTGTTGTCACCACTGAATAAGCAGAAATCATTCTGCTTTCTAGTACAATAGAAAGCAGTATTAATTTATAGGCCTCTCTTATTTGGAACAACCATATTTTGACAGCTCTTTACAATGTATTTTTATTTATTCTATTTTCTTAATATCCTCTTATTTTCATGTATGCATTTTTACTTACCTGGCATTCAAATGGTACTGGAAATAAAAACTTGTCTTTAAAAAAAAAGAAAATTTCTAGCTAGTTTCACAAGGTGGCTGCAGAGATTATTATGATATAATGGAGTAGTTCCAGTAATGGTTTTATACAGTGACCCAGTGCAACCTTGGGCATATTAAAGAGCCTATTACAAAGTTCTTAGCTCAGATCCCTGTGGAACACCATTCATAACTCAATTGCGAACAGCGGTAGTGTGTAAATGTACACACTGGAGTCTATCAATATTAATTAAATCAGGTCAGGTTTCATCCAAATATGTTCCCCTATTGAAGATCGCTATCAGAGGCAGTTAAGAGATCATTTGCAAGTCTAACTAATGTTGTTTTAGCTTTGATTTGGACATTCTTGACATTGGTACTGGTCACACTAATATTTTCAATAACTGGACAATTAACAAATTTCCCAGAACTAATTCCATAAAATTTCTGCTCATTAAAGGAAATAAAATCACGTCACTTGGGGTACACTGTGTGCCTGCATTCTTAGACAGAGCCTTCTTAGTTGTTACAGGAATTGCATTTGAGTGATACTGTTAAACCAGCTCCAGATGGGCTGCACCACTCAATTAGTATCACCTGCTAAAAGTTAACTGCCTTCGTTTTCTTAATACAGTCTGTTTTTCTTCCTTTTTCCGCTGGGCGCTGAAGGAATGTTGTTGCTTTGTTTCTTGAAGACATTGTTTAAGTTTTTAATACCGTAAGTTCATTTGAATCACTGCGGGTGTGTCTCAGTCAATTTGCAACGTCTACGCTACAGCTTTGAAAGGTTTTAGAGGACGTTTGTGATGTCCTGTTCATGAGAAATCACCAAGGCATCTTTTAAAACATGACTCAGCTGGAAAATAACATACCTTATGCATATTCTTACGTCAATCAGTACTGGCAAAGGGTGACCTGCATGGAAGAGATCCACCCTGTTTACTCAGAGATTTGTCAAAGAAGCGAGGCCAACAAACAAAGTTTCAGACATGATTTTATCTCCAAATTACATACCGGTTTCAGTCACGAATGTTCCGTCATAATTTGCTCAGGAAAGCAACATTTCTGCATTAAACAAAGGCTGGATTCTGTCAGGAAGCTGCACAGTGGGTGGGCTCAGAGCTGATGGCAAGCAGCAGCACCTTTCCATGACAGACTCTGAAACTACTGCTTATGATTAGAATTTACTAGGCATAATACAAGATTTATGGATTATTCTCATGCGCTTGTTATCTTGTTCTGCAAATCTCATAAAAAATCCAAAAATAATAAGCTTTTGGGCAAGCTTCAATGCCCAATGTCTCTCTGTGCTGGTGTAACTTACTGTCAGACTTACAGCTCAGTCTGATTGTATTTTCAGGCTTAATTAGTGCACCTTGTGAAGTATTCTGGGGGATTTTGGCTGCCCTCGCCCTTAAGCAGTACCATATTTCTGATTCACCATCTACATATATTACAGAATGCTCTTTTTTTTTTTTTTTTTTCGTCAGAGACCAAAGTCGGTCATTGCTTGGCATCTGAAGGAACAACACTGAAAAGAAAAAAACTCAACAACATCACACTTTACAGCATACGTAACTGATGACTCACTTAGAATAAATTGTAGTTCAAAGCTTAAATCTGATGCAGGGCATGTAATTTATAGAGCTGTTTAGGCAAATTCAGGTGTTTACTTTGGTGCTGAAATTCAGATATAAATGTTGATACTGCTCTCATGTTTATACATTGTGGAGCATGGCCAGAGAAGGCTCAGAGAGAGTAGCAACCACTAAAGGTTTGTTTCCTCCATCTCTGTTTTCAGACAGTTGTTCCTGTAGCAATAGAGAACACCATACAAGTTTCTTGTTGATTCTTCTCAATACACAGTCCTCTAGCTTGTCCTCTAACTGCGAATTTAACAAATCATGCACATAATTTTTCAGTGGGAGCAGTGCCTTTCAATTGTTTTCTGGGATTGTATGTGACACACTAACACAAGTATTGCATAAGCAGAAGAAAAATGAGACAGAACATCCATCCATTTTCTTTACACCCTTGTCCCTAGTGGGGTCGGGAGGTGCAGGTGCCTATCTCCAGCTACGTTCCAGGCCAGAGGCTGGGTTCACCCTGGACAGGTCGCCAGTCTGTCGCAGGGCGACACAGAGACAAACAGGACAAACAACCATGCACACTCACACCTAGGGACAATTTAGAGAGACCAATTAACCTGACAGTCATTTTTTTGGACTGTGGGAGGAAGCCGGAGTACCCGGAGAGAATCCACGCATGCACAGGGAGAACATGCAAACTCTGTGCAGAAAGACCCCGGGCCGGGAATCGAACCCAGAACCTTCTTGCTGCAAGGCAACAGCGCTACCAACTGCACCACTGTGCAGCCCTACTTTTATCCATTCAAATCTGATGAGTTGCATGTATTTTTGTGTGACGAGTACTTTCTTCCACAGGTTTGCTGTGGTCACCCTCTGAAGCTTGTGGCAAACTTTAAATGTGAATTCTTATGGCTTTTTTTAATAGTAGCTTTTTCCTGGTCACCCTGTTATACAATTCAGATCTTGAGAGTGTACGTCTTGTTTTGCCCCATCAATAACTTCTCCCTCCTATGCTGTGGATTCTACAACTCCTCCTGTTACCATGGACTCTTTGGCTGCTTCTCTGATTAGTGCTCTCCTTGCCCAGTCTGTCAGTTCAGTTTGAGGTCTTGAAAGTGTTGCAATTTTGCTATACCCTTTCAAACTTCAGATAATGGATTGAAAAGTTTTCTGTAAAAGTTCCCCACCTTTTACTTCTGACCTTTTCGCTGTGTTCCTTGGCCGCCATGAAGCTGTTTGTTCAGTAATGCTCTCTAACTGTCTCTAAAGCCTTCACAGAACAAAATCCAGACCTTTTTAACTAACTTAGTTAACAACTAAGTTGACATTGTTGTTGATGTTAGCTAAGCTATTGACAGTGCTAACTTAAATTAAGTTAACACTTACTTAACTGAATAATTTACCATAGTTAACACAAAGTTAACTAAGTTAACATTAAGTTTCTTCTGAAGGCAGTTGGCTGTAAACGATTTTATTTAGGTGCATCAGAGTAAATGGGGCTGAATGAATGTTTTAGAGTTTCAACTGTAAATAATGTGTCACTTCATAATTATGTTTGCTTTTTATTGCTCTATCACAAAAATTCCAATAAATTACATTGAAATGGTTGAAAATCATGAAATATTAACCATAACTATTGAATTAAATCATAACAAGTGATAATATCATCTAATGATAATATAACTGATACATCATTAGATTTGTCATCTGCTATGTTCAATCTAACTATATTATTTTAATCCAAAATGGACATGCCGATAGATTAAAAAGGGCTTTGTTTGTTTAAAGAAATCTTGAGCTTAATCCAAAGAGATATGAAGATCTTACTGTCAATAGCCAGACAAAACCAGCCAAGGTTTTTAGGTTCAAGTATATATA
>CAEFZX010028919.1:0-17306 GCA_903066825.1 Alfaro cultratus
TTAAACTCCTAAATTTTTTTTTAAAAAATATAAAAAAAAACAAAAAAAAAAATAAAAAAAAAAAAAAACTTCCAAAAAATATATAAAAAAAAAAAAAAAAAAAAAAAAAAAGCCACTTCTTGTTAAGGCATGTTTTTGTAAAACTTCAATTCCAAACATGGAATGTAATACCTGCTATGGTTTATTATTTCACAACTTGTTCAAACAGGTTTTTGCTGAAGCAGGATCTTTATTGTTCTTGCACTGGGCAGTCTAAAGCCAGTCTTTTGATTCTGCATGACAGATTTACCAAAACTGTGTCTGACAAAGCAAGTTGCTGCTACGCATTGCCTTTAAAGTAACATGAAGTTTTCTCAGCTGTCAGATTTTTTCTTTGCTTTTTTTAAAATTCATAAATAAAGGGTGCCTGGCTTGATTATTGTACCATCATAAATTCCCCCCTTTCACCTAGAAAAAAAAATATTAATGTGCTATTGTTTGAAAAGTGGTGCAACATCTTTTTTTGACAGCCATCATTTTTGCTCTGTGACATGCACTTAGGGGAATTATTTCAATAAGTTAACTGTCCCATGATAAGGTTTTATAGGGTGAAGAAGAGAATGGTTCTACCGGTTTGGGTGGAGTCTTACTTTCATACTTTCATTCATTAATACATCCATGGATAACACAACTTGACACAGCACATTTCTCCACCTAGTCAGTGAATATAATCTAAACATTCAGGAAGATGGTAGAGTTTGAAATGCAACAAGAATAGTAATTCTTAATAATTCAATATTGTATCAGGTCTATGAGAAATCTATGCAATTTGTAACAAGCTAATGCAAGAAAGGAAACCTGTGTTTTCTAGTTTCTATTCTATCTAGAACCCTGATATTACATTTATTTTTCTTTTGGTTGTTTTCTACTTCGTCATACATACAAGCACTTTTGAGTCAGCCTACATATTTTTGTCTTTTAAATCAAAAAGAAATCATTCACAGATAAATTCACAAGCTCCATTATTAGCTTACAGTGGCCATTGTTCATTCAGTCTCTTTGGCTCGATTCCCGTAGCTACAATCACACAGGTTGTAAAGTCATAGATGAAAGTGGATACAAGCAGAAGAGGAAGAGTTAGAAAACTAAACGCTTAGCTTGTTTGAGGATGGGGGTGCTACACCTAAGAGCTTAGAATCTGTCATTGGACTAACAACCCCTCGTATCAGGTTCTTGTTGCAGTCACCTATGGTGCTCTCAGAAGGGAGCTTTGTTTGTGTGACACTCCCTGTCAGGTCCATCAAGTCCTTAAGAGCCTGGTTGTGGCTCATGAAACCCTGTTCGATTTCATTATCTGGCGAATACTCAGGGATGGATATTAGTTCCTCCTTCGAAGCTGGGCTGAAACACATTGTGAGAAAGAAATAGAATTCAAATGCACTTTAACTGCTTAATTTTCCTGAGGTAGCCTGCAGGTTGTGTCATGTCACAATGGCACACCCTAATGAAACTGTAAATACAATCCAGAGCATACAGCTACTAAATAATAGGGGTGCACCGATTGCAGTTTTCTGGCAAATTACCGATCTTTTAAGAAGCCTGAACCAGCGATTCCAAATTTGACCAATACCGTTGTTTTTTTTTGTCTGAATTGTTGCTAAAAATAGCAAGAAAGTCACTAAGTTGGCAGAAGTGAGGTGGTAATTATTAACAGCAAATGTGCAGACATGACCTGATGGGTGTGTCCATCAGTCAAACCTCTATCACAGCAGAGCAAAAGAGGACAGTGGTTGTTTTTTAGATATTTGCCCAGGTAGATAAGATCGGTGGAAAATTGGCTTCAAATGTAAGTATTGGCTGATCATCCATCTCCCAAAATTAAGGAAATTGGGGCTGCTTTATTGGTGCACCCCTACTACTAATTTGACCTTAGTTTAAAAACAGATTTTCTGTGAAAGCCTCAGAGGTTTGTTATAAAACATTAGTGATTAAACAACATCAAAGACATCACAAAAATGCAACATTCTTGAGCCATTTTGTCAAGAAGATTGGGCAAAAATTTCAATCACTAGATGTGCAACGCTTGTTTGAGTTGGTCCATAGTATAAAATCAAAGCAAATGCATTAAAGTTTTTGGTTCTAACACAAACAATGAGGGAAAAGTTCATAGATTATTAATACTTCTGCGAGGCACCGTAAGTAAGGACTCACCTAACATCCATCGATTGCACATCATCGCAGGATTCAGTTCTTTTCACATCTAACGGCTCCAGCTTGATGACTGGTGGTGATAAATGGACCAACGGTACCATTGTCAAAGAGGATCTACCAACTTCATCGTCAGAGCCCTTTTTAGCCTTTTGCTCAGCTGAGATTGATACATTACTTTGCTGTTTGCTTCCTTCAGAGGTCGGATGGCTGCATTTTAAGGCACTTCCTTCACCCTTCACTGCTCCATTCATCACACTCCCCTGTCTTTGCATTGCTTTAGCGTCTCCTGTCAGTTCAGTCGACTCTTTGTGAACTTGTGTGGTGATTTTGACAATGGATCTGTGCTGTGTGTTCAGATTCAACTCCATCTCTCTGCCCTGCTGCTTGAATGTGCTGGCGCTGGCCTCGTTGCTGATTTGGCTGCCACAATTCTCTTTACTGGTTTGTTTTTTCTCAGGTCTCTTTTCAGGAACACTGTGTGCCTGTGTGACTGGGTGAGTGTTATTTTGAACTTGTTTACTCTTCTCACTGTCCATCTGTGCTGCTGCTGCTTCTTTCTTGAGGATAACTCTTTCCTTTGTTTCAACCTGCACCATTATCTCCTCTTTTACCTGAAACTCAACCTTTTTGCTTGCCTGCTTGATGACATGAGCTTTGGTAATTACATCCCCTGTGAAAAATACAAAAACGTTACAGTGGACTTGAAATGTTCTTCCAGTATCTCTGGGTTTTTCTTTGATCTTGGTAAAAAAAAAATGCAGAGCTTATAAAGGTGACCCAAGTCATGGAGAGAGAGCAGGGATCAAAAATAGCCTTTAGAATTGTGTTAAGTTGCACAATGCAGGTCAGTTCCCTACACCATGCTGCCAAGATGTTCCAAGGGTATTCAGAAGAGAGGCCTGGCTTTACAGTCAGCTCCCATGATACAGCTATGCAGTGAGGGATGTCCAATCAGCATCAAGAGGAAAAAAATCCTTCACTGCTGCTTCTTCACCTCCACAGGGAGCCACATTTAGCATGCACAGTTATTAGGCAAGTAGCTTTTCAGACATGAGTAGCAGGTAAGAAAACCGTCTATTGAAATTATTAAAATCATAGGCATGCAGTTTTGATTTTTGTTATTGGATTAATTGACCTGTGGTGGATCTCAAACGTTTTTGCACCCCTTTTAAAATGGCACTTTTTTCACCTTGTAATATGACATATGTCATTATCTGAGAGATTTGGAGAACCTTCAAAAGGCAAAATGAATAAATATTGCTAAGACAAGAGGTGGAACACTGATTGACTTCTAGCAAATATCTCACACTTTTACTTTTTCTATAAGCAAATACATAGCAAAAAGAAAACGTTTTATAGAAAAAGTAAAAGTGCACAGTTATTTGATAGAAGTCAATCAGCGTTCCACCTCTTGTTTAAGCAATATTTATTCATTCTGTCTTTTGAAGGTTCTCCAAATCTCTCAGATAAGGAGGGAACATCTTGTCCAGAGTACTCTTCAAAAACACAACATATTTTCTCTCAGATTTAATTCAGAACTCTGGCTATTTCATTCTCTTTGCATTACTTTCCTAATTAATGGGGGAAAAAATGGCATTCATTATTTGCTAAGTAAAAAATAAATAAAGCGACTTTGGGGTAGTTTATGACAGTGGACCAGAAACCAGTGCTGGTAGCTACTTATGTTCTGTTCTGTTTATCCCTGAAGCTGAAACTTGGACCTGGGAATGACATCAACCCCAGCTAAACTGTGTTGCCAACTCATAAGTTTGGAGGCCAAATTAACTACAGTTAGCTGTACAAGCAATTAATAAATCAGTTTTGTTTTTTTCTGGATTCATGTGTGAAGTGTTTGAAAGTACAGTTTTGAACAACGGTGGTTTTTGAGGCATTGGCTGCTTCTGGACGTAAAACCACAAAGAGATCAAAAAACAGACACTGAAAAATTATTAACTAAATTTATCATAGTTTTATGACATCTATTTCATATTATCTATGGAGTAGTGAACAATATTTTGCAATGTTGCGTTGTAATTATGTAAACTATTTTGCCTAATAACTGTGCATAATCAATCAGTTTTACTCAATGCAGTTTGCAGTCCCCATGCAAAGTCTGATCTTCACCAATAGTTTTTCTTTTGTTTGTTTTTTTAATTGTTGGATTCTTATTTGCACATTCTTTTTTGCACATTCGCTGCTGTCTGCAAGGCTTAGACAATCCAGCTCAGAGAAATTAAGATTGCCGTTGCACATGCTTAAGATTTGCTGATAGGAAAAATGAAATCAGAAACCACACATGCCCTGTTTGCATTTTTACAGCAGCAAGGCATACAGCCAAGGGGCGAAATAAGCATGGACAGCAAGCAAACTTAAACACCTTTTCAGGCTGACCGGATGTATACTAACCTGGAGGTGAGACCGGCAACGTCTGCACCTGCTCCTCTTTCTGATTCAGTGCACAACAGAGGCAATGAGGACACAAAACCAAAGAGTCACTAATAATAAAATTTAATAATAATAGCAAAAACAGAAAGTCAAGCAGTCAATAAAAGGAAGTTAGGAGGGGAGAAGCTTGGTTGCACATTCTGCAGGTGATAAAGGCCTCTCACAGTACCTTCATGTCAGCTTCACTCTTCCTGGTTCTCTTCATAATCTCCTCAATTCTCTGCAAAACATTTTAAATGGAGATTTACTTTCTGACTATTGAATTAGAATATTTACATTGGAAGCTGTAGCCATGGACCTCGGATTGCTTTTGCTAATTTCTGAAGATAATTCTGTTAAACTAAACCTTTTTCCTGAGTTGCCGCTCTTCCTCTTCCTGTTGTGTCTGCTGTTCTCTGCCTTGCCGCTGACGCTCTGCATCTTCTTTAGCCTGGAGCTTTGCTTTTTCTTTCTATTTGTCATAGAAAACAAGTGCAGTTGTTGTAAAAAAAAAAAAATTTGAAACCTCTACAAAAAGAAATATCTATAAAAAGTGAAGATAGTGTTTTCCAAAACTATGCATACCCTGTATACCTTGTAACATTTTGCCTGCACTCTACAAATCTGGCAAGAAGACAACCTTTGCTGAAAAAACACTCAGAAATCCTCTGGTCAGATGACACCAAAATAGAAATGTCTTTAGGGAACTCAACCTTATTCTACTAACACCATTCTCATGAGGAAACAGGGTGGTGGCAGCATAATGCTTTGGGGATGTTTTTTTCCTACCAGAGACAGGGATGCTGGTCAAGATTAACGAAAAAATGGATTTGGCTAAAAACAGGAACAATAACATGAGACATACAACCATAGCAACAATTCAATGGTTTAGATCAAAGCACATCAATGTATTAGAATGACCTAGTCAAAGTCCAAACCTAAATCTAATTGAAAACTGAGCTTCAAATTTATTTTCACTCCAGTTACAGCAAGAGTTACGGCTTTAGCTCAGTTTAACAAAATAAACTGAGTTTTGCCACTCACAACAAGTGAGTGGCAAACTCCAATGCCACTCAGAGTGGCATTGCAGTTGTTGTGCATCACAAAATATAAAATGTATTCAATGAGTATGAATATCAAGTAAAGCTTTATATCTGCCTCGTTGTTGTGACTGACCTCTGCCTCAATCTGGACCTGCTGTTGCTCTTCCTTTCTTTTGTCTTCCTCCAGCTTGAGCCTGTGGTGGTCCATCACATCGTTCCGCCTCACCTCCGCTTGTTGTGCCTTCGCTTGTTGCACCTGTTGCTGCTGAACAAGCTTCTTCTTCTGTTCCTCTCCCCTCAATCTAATTGAAATTGTCAATATCAAGAGCAAGGATCAAAACTCTATTTTTACAAGTATAGTCTACAAAGTCTCGCTGTCCAAACCAGCTGTCAGAACTCCAAATTTTTATAAGGGACTCACCTTTCCTCTTGTTCTTTTTCCTGTTTCTTCTCCTCCAGTTCTTTCTGAGCTCGAGCCTGGCGCCTGCGCTCTGCCAGCAGCCTTGTAGCCTCCTCTGCATTCGTCGTGCCAGCTCCCACTTTTGTGTTTGCAACAGCATCTGAAAAAAATGGGAAAAGATGTCGTTAAAATCCTTACATGAAATGTGCGTTGAGATAAATTATAATGCATTTGCGGGTAAATCTAGCTTTACCTTTGTCTCCATTCTGTCCGTTGACATGCAATCTTCTCTCTAAAGGATCCGCTCTTGGTGACATTTGGTTCCTTCTGTCAGGCGAATGATTCTTCTCATGTGTATCTCTGTTCAAATTCTTAACAAATTGGCCTTGTGAAGATGAGTTTAGGTTTTTGGTATCTGCATTGGTTCTTGCTGCTGACTCAGCTTTGGATTGTTCCCCCCTTTTCTCCAGCTTCTTATCCTCTCCTTTCCTGTCATCATTCTGGTTAGGGTGACATCTGGTTGGAGAACGGTGATACTGAGGAGAACTACTGGGAGACTGGGTACGGGTCTTAGACACTAATCTGCTAAAAGAGAGACTGACGATATGGAACTGCATATTTGATCATCCGACCTTTCATTTCTGCAACAAATAATCTTACCTGGAGGCAGAGGGGGAAGTCAGCTGCCTAGTGACACTTGCTGGGGATTCAGATCTTCGAACAGGGGATCCACAAACCGGGGAAGCAGTTCTTCTGTCTCGGCGCAGACGCTCTTTCTGAAAACAGAGTTTGAGTAAAGCTTAAAACCAGTGTTTATCCAACTCTTGCTCATTTTGTGTAAGTATGCTTAACATGACATGAAGATCTGACCTTAGGGGTACTGGGAGTGGACTGGGAGCCTCCCTGAAGTCCAGCTCTGTTGGGAGCTGCAGCATTGAATGAGTTGCAGAAAGGTGACCTGTGAGGGCTGCAGGGTGCTGCACAACAGCACACACATTTGAATCAGTAACTGAATGTCATACAGACAGAAAAGATTTTCCTGGACAGTGTAAAGTGAACTCAACTACAGAATGCATAACTCGTATGAACTCATATTTAGAGTCTAATTTGTTGGTGACAAAATGGTGTTTTAAAACCAAAGAAAACCAGATGTTTACATACAATGTATAAAAAGACACATAGGCTTTAATTTCTCATTTTCTTTAATTTCTCATTTTCTGTGCCACTATCCACAGGTGTTTGTGTTTTTGTTTTTTGTTTATTCTTTAAATAAACTCTTATACTAGTCTGACAATTAGTAAATCTAAAATAAATTTGTTAATTCTATTTGACCTTAACTTGAATAATTTAATGTGAGACGATGAGACCAAACTGTGTCTTTAAAAAGTGGATGCAAACACCTAGTTTCAAGTATAATATTCTAATAAATTCATCTTTTTTGCAGTAGCATAACCCTAAAGAGAAATTTAGTAAAGCTGAACTTTTTGCCAACAGGATTGCATTTAGTGTTCAGCTATGACATCTCACAAGTAGGCAGGATTATAGAGTGATCTTTGCACAATCTCTCTAAATAATCCAGAGTCCAGGCTTGTCTTGTAGGTTCTCTGTGAACTAGGAATGTCCCAGTCGAGTTTGGCAGACTCCATTATATTTGCATTGTGATGGTAGAACAAAAAAGAGTCCTTCCTGTCATGTCTCCCAAAAACGTTTCAGATAAATGTATTCTTAGTAACTGTTATAGTCAATAGTAAGTGTGACTGACATTGGTTATTTTGATGAGTGTAGCTACTTCAAAAACATTAGATCCCCTTCACCCACCACTGAATATGTGCACTAAAAAGATTAAAGGCTTTGCGAAATTATGCTGCTACCGTAAAAGACAAATTTATTTTAAGCTTTTTTTTTCATTATCTTTCCCATGGGCGATTTGTGAAGACAGTGCTGCAGAAATGATTTAAGATAGGGGTTGGAATCACAATATGTGATATGTGATGATTTGTGATACATGTTCAGGATTTATACTTGAAATAAAATATCCTCCATCACATTCCACTGTATCTGTTCATGCATTCAGTCCCCTGGAAGGCGCCATGATATACAAGAATCAGGAGGGGAAAATTAGATTTAATTTCTGTGAATCAATTATTGCATCATAGAAAGGACAATAATCTTTTACCTTGTTAGGTTTTGTGTAAGGGTTTAACATGAATACTTGCAGTTAGTAAATTTACCTTCTTTTTCCTTAATAAAATATCATGCAAAAACAGTAATCCAGAAACATTGTTTCTGAACTGCCACACTTTAAACAGTGTCAGAAGATAAAAAAAACACAAAGACTTGCTGTAAAAAGCACAATCACAAAAAACAAGCCCTAAATATAGGCTTCATTGAAAGACACCAGTAATAGTCTTTGTAACTCCCAGACATAAGAGCAAGCTCTGAGGAGTGCAGAAGTCATCTCATTGGGCTAACAATATCTGTGTCTATTTTTATTCTAGGTCATGTGTGATTTATCTCTGCTGTGAAAAGCCAAAGTCAGCACCACATGGCTGCTGTCATTTTCTAATCCCAATCCCAAGTTAAAACTGTAATAGAAAAACTAAACAAACATTCCAAACTCTTCCGACCTCTGAGATATCCAAGACATCCTGATCCAATTCTCTTTAGCATGTTCCTAGTTACTGAGGGGATCACTAAACTGGGAATATTAATCCAGAGGCTGGCTTTTAAGCAGTCTGAGCAGAGTTTTAGTCACTGAAAGCATATGTTTACTAGAGCAAAAAATCTGGCCATGGGAGATGGAATAATGGAGGACAGCATGTTCCCATCAGCAATTATAAAGTCACTGATGCTAGTCCATTTTCCGATTGTTATTATACCTGCAAGGTGGTGCTGTTGCAAATGTACACCAATACAAATCTGAACAAAAATTAGCTCATCCACCAAATGATCAATAGGTGAATTGAAATGCATAAATGAATTTATGCATTTGCATAAATTCAGCTCACATCAAGGCCAGAAAAGCAGAGTGAATGTTAATCAGTGAAGGATTCTGGCATAACATCTGTCCCTATTTGAATCATGGAGACATGTGTCCAAGTTTTTGCGGCTCCTCATTTCCTCTAACTCAGTGATGGAGGCTTCCGCTAAGGAGACCAAACAGAGAATAATGAAAGCAGGCTGAGCATATAGATTATCACACATGTACAGTGTCTCGCAAAAATGTTTATACCCTTTGAGGCTTTCCAAATTCTGTCATGTAACAAGCAACATTTGGATTTCACTTATGCAAAGTAGAGCAAAATTGTGAAATTGAAGAAATAGAATAAATCTGAAAAACATAGCATCTCTTTGTATTTCTGTTCATTCTGTGGACTTTGACTGAGCCATTTTGATGCATAAATGTTAGGTGACTAATAGTTATCCTGTCAACAGACTCTCCTACCTGTGGATGTCTCACTGATGTCCTCTAATGAACAGTTTACTGAGGTCTTCATAGAGCTGAACTGATAGTGAGATTAAACAATATATTTTACTTTAGAAGTGTCTCAGAAAAGGGGAATTTTAAAAAAGCATAGCTTTGCAACAATTTTGACACAAAAAATGTGAACCATATTTGCAGAAACTAAGATGTGATAGAAAGTTCACAGGGTATAAAAACTTTTGCAAAGCACTGCATCATATTATATCACAGACCAACACAAAAGAAGCCAAATCCTCCTGCAACACAGGAAGAGTTTGCATTTTTGAACTCCTGTTTCAATCTAGAAACAAAAATAGTCACACAGACACTGTAACTGTCGGATGAAAATGGGGGAGACGCATTTGGGAGGTTATGGGTGGGGGCTTAACTTTACCAGATCCGCTGACAGCAGGATGGGGGGAGGCAATGCCATGGGAAAAGGCGGAGGCAGCAGAGAAAGGGAGTGGGACATTCTCACAGTCACCTATAGGCAGCGGGCGGAGCAGAGCAGAGCAAACAGAGCATTATGAACAGTTTCTTTAAGAAAGGTCTCATCCAGCTGTGACGAATGAGTGAGAATTATCATACCAGCAGGGATGTGACAATGCAGAGTGAACTGGAATATTGTGTGAGCCTGAAAATGCTTTGTAGTGACAAATTCAGTGACAGCAGAACCGTGAGTGATAATAAAAAAAATATTGCTGGTTTTTGTTAGCATTTACCAGCACTGGATTTATTCACAGCGGTTCAGAATGTGATTTCTACAGATGGAGAAGAGACACCCATGCCGACATGTAATTCTATAATGCCTCTCTGGAAAAAGAGATACAGAGGGGAAAATAAATATTGAAACCATCAACGCTTTTCTCAGTTTGGAAAATGTTTCATGGGGTCTTTGACATCTGGTAAAACTCAAATAGATCATACATGTAATGGTTGTCAAAGCAAATAACCATATTGATAACTTAGAATACATGTTGAACATGATAAGCAAAAAGTGACAGAAGCTAAGAAACCAGCCGAAATCTGTCAGTATTAAGAAAACATTCAGTATCATTTACCTTACTGATTCAATTCACTTCAAATTTAAAAATATCTTATTGATCCCAAACGGAAATTAAAAGTTGTAGCACATATTATTTAAGGTCCCTCAACGATGACCTATATAGAAGATTTTTTATTAACAAAGCATTGAAGTATTTATGTAAATGCAAAGAGATCTTCATATAAAATTTTAAATGCAGTAAAGTATACTAACAGCAATGCCACAGGTGTATTTCTAAGCTTCTAAATTCTCCAGTGAGTGCCATTCAAGTGACAATCTGAAAAGAAGATCATTTGTCCATAAATAAGCCACCGCCAGGTACCTCTTTAAGATTTCTGACAGAGAAGTCAAAGAAATAAGCAAAAAAGTGGTCCAAGAGTTGTCCACGTACGGAAAGTCACTGCACTGCTGAAGAAAACCATGCTGAAGCTTGTTTAAAGTTTGATGCTGTAGATTTGGACAAGCCAGTTAAAATACTTGGAGAATTTAATCTCCTCAGATGAGACCAAAGGTGAAGCCTTTGGATGTACTTCCAAATTTTTACCTAGGAAATTCTTTGTGGATTAATTTGCTTTGATTTCATTGTATGCGTGGATCACTTGAGTCGTTATCGACACGTGGTAAATTCCCTGTTGATGCCCCCTTTAGAAATATTTAAACTGGAAAAGAAAACATTGACATGTTCCACACTTATTTTGTCTGGTGTATATATTCATGCAAAATTCAATAAGCAGGCCACAAGCAATGGTCACAGCTCTCATTAAAACATGCGCAAAGGCGTGGGCTAATATATTTCTTTTTGTTGTTATTGCAAAATCTTACAATGAAAACTTTAGAAAAATCCAACCTTTACTTTTTCTATATTGAGAGGGGAAGAAAAGGAACCCTTGATGCCGTTAGTGCTTTGTAAAAAAAAAAAAAAAAGAAAAGAAACCCTTTTGTTAATAAACCAGCACTCAGTCATGTCCTAAAACATTTCACAAGCTTAGAGCATGTAGATAGTGAGAGATCTTTGCCTATTCTCTTATTATAATCTTCCTAAAAAAAATCTGGAGTCCTGGGTCTTTTCCTGGGTCTCATCTCTTCTTCTGGAAAATTTTAGATTTTGTGTCAGCTGAACCATTGCTGTGTTGTGAATATTTCTGAAGTTATTACCATTTTAAATTAAATGGAATATATTTGTCCAGAGAGTATGCACAATTTTTTTTTTTACAAAATACTGATTGCAGGATCCTGTAGCCTTCTCCTGACTTATCAAGATTGATATATTTTTAGATTTTAATCACATGTGCTTTTGGCTTTCCTATTTTAATTAGAGGCCTTTTGTAGATGAAAGATTCCCAGACACTCTAATGAACTTTAAAATATGGTTTAGTTGTAATCAGTTTAAATATATTTAGTTGAACAAATAAGTGGGGAATGAATTGTTTTGGAAAAACAAACTGTTCTTAACATGAGATGTTTTATTTCTGGATAAATGTAAGGAAAGGTTGAATTTTTTCCTATTAGTCAAGGTGAGATTTTGCTTCTCCATTAGGCTTTAAGACTTTACACACATGTTTAGTAAGAGTCAGTAAGTGTGCAAGGCAACAAAGATCCTTGAGTCTTACAGAACAAACAACATTTGTATCTGAACCTCCCTACCTGCTCCAGGAGGATAACCCCTTCCCCAGCGTTTTGTTCTCTGCTCCAGCTGAAGGCTTCTCTCCAGAGAACGTTTCATGAGGGCCTCAAGCCGCTCCTGCGTGTAACATGGATAAACTTACTTTGTTTAAATTCCCTCACCTCGTCTTGGACTTTGGCATTCCAAAAATATCAGCAGCAATTCCAAATACTATGCATGAAGTTAAAAGAGATCAAACTTGACATGCTTTTTAAGTCTGGTACTACACAACGTCAAGGTCTGAAGAAACTTTTAAACTCATCTGACCCTCTCCTCCTCGAGCTGCTGCCTCCTCTTCTCCTCCACTGCAGCTCTCCGGAGCTCCTCTTTCTGCCTCTGCTCCTCCAGCCGTTTCCAGCGTTCCTCCACGGTGCGCTCATACTGCAGTCGAGACCTGCGCTCCTTCTCCCTGATCAGCTGCTCTCTGGCCGCTGCAAGAGACAATGATTTAAAACCATAATTTATGGTTTTAAATTATGTTATGTAGTTAAACATTAACATCAGTCATACAGTGAACGTGGAAAATTGTACACATTCTTGTTAAAATGCTAAGATTTTTGTAATGTATAAACATGAGACCCGACGATAAATCAGTGATAATCATTTTGCATCTGACTGTGACATAAATCTTGTAAAAACAAATCTGACAGAGCAGATATATGTCAAAAACAGAAATAGTGCCAGTATTAGTCTAAATGTTTCTTCACACATTTAGATTAATAAGTAGCTAAAGTAACATTTGATTCATTTTCAGCATATGGTGCTCTTTAGTTCGCACCTTCTATTAGCATTGTAAAGGATTCCAAGAGATGTTCTCGTAATCTGGGACATTTGGCAAACTTTTGGACAAAGTGGACAAATAATACCTAGTGAAGATGTGGCATGATGACTAAGATCACAAAAATCTGGTTTTTATGTTAGAATACCCATTTTTTTAAGTTTATTGTAGTGTGAACTTTTTTTACCCATTTTTTTAAGTTTATTGTAGTGTGAACTAGAGCTAGACCAAGTTTGATTTCATCTGTCTCTCTATGCTCAAGATGAATCACTGAGATAAAAATCCTTGTCACTGGAGAAGCAGGATTATCTCCTAGTCGAAGACCTACTTTTGTAGACAGTTCGGTGTTGCTCTCAGACTTTCTATGATGACACAGCTCATCATATCAGAAACCTAGTGAACTCTAAATGAATCTTCTACAGACTAGAAGAGCCCTCAAACAAGTCAGTAAGGTCCACAGATATTATATCACAAGCAAACTTTACAAAGAAAGCTTTGAGCAAAAATAAAAACAAGACATCAGCCTACCGAGACTCCTCTCCCTCTCCTCTCGTCTCTCTTTGGCTAAACGCATCCTGTCGTCAGTCTTCATGTAGCCTTCCTGACCTAAAAGATTAGTAATGATGTCAGAAAAAGTCGGCAAGACTGCAGTAGGGATTGCATCGTAGGAGAGGAACACTCACTTTGTTTCCCTCCATGATTATTACTTGTTAGATGTGAGGGGGATGCATGTCCGTTCATGTGTGGCCTCTTCTCTGAGTTAGATGGAGCTGGAATCAAAACAATCACCTGGGGGTTAAAACGCATTCTCAGATTGTCCTGAAAAGGACTTCAGCACTAAGCTGCAGCATTGCTTTTCTGCCAGCAGGGGCAGACATGCATTCAATTGAAGGAAGCTTATGTGTGTTAAATGCATTGTGTTGCAAAATGCCTTATGTCAAGGACGAACCACGACACCAGGCCATAGAGATGTGGTCATCACTTTACATATGCTGACTGTCCTTTCTTGTTAGTGTTGCTGAGTTGTAACCAGCTCCTGACAACAATGAAACCTGACATCAGGATATCCAAATAAAGCCTACAGATAAAGTTTGTGGAAACCTCCTAGAAATTGGATAGGATTCTAAATCTTTGTACTTTAAGGGGCTTTTATCCAGATGATACGTGGAAATAAAGTGGGGTTTATGTGACTGCGGCACGAGAGACAGAGAGAGGATTACTCACTCGTTTTTCCAGTCCGACCAGGAGAGCTGTGACCGTTTGTTGGCGATTTCTTGTCAGGAAGGAGAGTAATGGATGGTGGTGCCATTTTTTCACCTAATGCACAATGTAATGAGAGTTCACAAGGGTGATTTTCTTGCATTAACAATAAAATGCATGGACAAAATGCTCTGGAGCTGTAACTGTAAGCTGTATGTGGATGATGAGTGGGAGCCAGCAGTCAGGGCTGACAGATTAAGGAAATGCTCCCTTTCGACTCATAACATCTACTGAAACAAGATTATAACTTTACGTAGGTCAGTGTTAAAACTTAAGATTTTAAAGACATAAAAAATTTCAACAATACCATCTGAATGATTTAAAGTCCCTTTGATGAGTTAAAGATCTTTTGACTTTCAATCACAGTTTCTTATGTGATACACAAGAAAGTGCTAGAGTGATCAGAGTTTTCACGAGCATACAGAACACTGCCCCTCCCCTACCTAGTGCTGTGCATTGCTAGACTGTTCATTCAAATCTATATATAAATAAATGCAGAAGCAATTAAATGTTTTTATATTTTTAATTTTTTGTAAATACTGTGAAACTGTGTTTTATTTAATCTGCATTATCATATTGTAAAAAATCTCACATCAATCAATTACCAACAGACACAAGGAATAAAATCATTCACAGTTATAGTCAAAGATTTTTCAATAAAGCTAATAAACATGTAATAAGTTTTAATATGGCAGGCTGAATTTTGTCAGAGCCTTCCTGACAAAAGCAGTGTAAACTGCCATTTAAAACATTTAATCCCACAAATTCACTGAATCAATATGTGCATCGCAAGCTAAACTGTCAACAAACAGTCACTTCACTCCATCAAGTGAATTACTTGGTTTACGTCAGAGGTCAAACCTGGCATGTAACACTGATGAGGTCCGAGCTTGAATGTGCTTTACCCAGTGCTGCTCAGATCTAATTTCAAAGCTCTCGACTGGCTGGATTAAACACACTGATTACAGCATTTGTACAAAAACACATTTTATTGATGCTTCTGAGGGCATAATAGACCCATTAGGTAATGAATCAGGTGGTTTTAGAGAAGCCTTTACGTTTTTTGAAGCACTGGCGCCCCCAAGAGGGGGAGGAGGGGGGCAATGGCCACCCTGCTCCGTAAATAAATGGAAACATTTTCAATTATTTAAACATAAATATCTACATTTTTAGTCTTTAGAGCATGTGACCTTTTAATGACAAAATATTAAGTTTCCAAAATATACTACTGTTAATATATGATGCTGAAAGAAAGAAAGAAAGAAAGAAAGAAAGAAGGAAAGGAAGAAAGAAAGAAAGAAAGAAAGAAAGAAAGAAAGAAAGAAAGAAAGAAAGAAAGAAAGAAAGAAAGAAAGAAAGAAAATTGCCCTTTTGAATTCTTATAAGCAGAATAAAGCTTCCACTAATCCCAAACTCTACTTTCTATCAACTGTGTTGATAACACTGTAGTTCAATTTACACTGGACTGGTTTAAGTACCAGATTTCTAACTACTGCATTAATTTTACCATCATGATAGTGAGATAATCCAGCCCTTTGAAATTGTTGCATATGTTATACCTGCTTTGAGGCCTACATTTTTTGTCACATAAACTAATCACATTAGAATTAATGTTAAAACAAAAGGTTTGTATTTTTTATTGTTTTGGTGTTAGAGCCTAAACTATGGCTGTAAATCTTAGTCCTTGGTTTTCAGTTGAGTTTCTTCTGTTAGGAGCAGTGAGCACTGAAAAGGACCGATCTGCTCTCATTATATCTAATTTGATCTGGCCTGCGGGGAAATGTGCCCTCTTTCAGGGTGGGGAGTGGGGAAACTCACTTAAAGTAAAACATTAATCTTAATCGAGGTTAATATTGTCTCATGCTTCAATCATCACAGAATTGATGACGAGAATATAATCCATGAGCATGCCATGTTTATAGGGAGTTGTTTTTTCTTCTTTTGTATTTCAACGCTTTCATTATGTGAATCGCATTGTCTAAAATGATCAGCTGAATTCACGTATCAAGCGGGAAAACAAAGAAAAACACATCTGACACGTTTCTTCGGCGTGTTATTAATTAATTTTAGGAAGCTTTATTATAGGAAAAACACCAAGATCTGCACAACAAAACGGGTAAGTGCAGACATCACATAAAGCGGTGATCAGTTGCGTCATCCATGAGTCTGCTTTTAATCCCGGCGTAAATACAACAACGCCGTTTCAAACCTGTCCAAAACAAACCCTGCAAGAAGCTTACCTGTCACTGCAATGGATGACGCGTTCGTTTTCGCCATGGATTTCAGCTGCGATCTGAGCCAGAAAACAAAGAAATGAATGAATTAGCTGTTGTCCCACCAAATCCGTCCGCAGTGATGCTGATGCAGGTACCCGTTTTCCTCCAAAACAACAGCAGCGGTAGGAGCAGCTCCCCCCAAAAAATAATAAAGCAGGAGCCACCACGGCGGACAAAGACAACCGAGACGTGCAGCTCTAGGGACAGAAGGTCGTTAGAAAAGGCTGAGAGGATGTGGATGAGGAGATCGATGCTGCTGGATGATGGAGCGCATGCGATCGGGTTTTGGAGCAGCCAACCGTGCGTCACAGCGTGAGCGCGCACTGTTACCACGTTGCGCACAGCACGCAGCTTAGCTAGGTCCAACTCTAGCAGTAAACATAACAGAATGCGCATACTGGCCAATAACTCGCTGTCATATCCACATCATTAAACTATCACTGTTCATAATATTTTACAGTTCTAGTAAACGTCCATTCAGTAATTAATTTCACTAATTTAACTATATACCTCCACGCAAGCCTATGTTTTTAAGCCTTCTGTTAATTATTTTTTGTAGTTTTTCCGCTTACTGCTAATAAATTTTATTACATCTGATTAATAAACATTTTGAATATAGAAATGTGGGCTCAACATGAAGTATGTTTTATACCTCCTTAAGGTTGTAAAAGGTAGATTTTAATCGGACAAACGAGCTTTATGAAAACACATGATTTAAGTTATTTAGTGTGACTGTAATACTGACAGTCACACTATATATATAT
>CAEFZX010028920.1:0-12310 GCA_903066825.1 Alfaro cultratus
TTCAACACTAAATTCTGTGACGTCATCACGCACTGTTGTACCTCATTATTGGCTGCTTGCGGCTCGTCGGGGGAACTCGGTTATTGGGGAAGAGAGAGCCGAAACTTTTCCTAAAGTTAACATGTTTAATTAATCTCTTTCTTAACACACCCCAGAATTGTGATATAAAACTTTAAATCCATATTGCTCACGCCTAATGGTCAGCGTTACTAACAACATTATTCATCTGTCTGAAGATGGCTAAAAGCTAAAAGGACAAACACTGCCTCCTAATGAGCTCTTTCAAACCCTCCATTTGATAGTTGGTTACAGTTGTCTGTGGGTTTGATTAGAAAAAGCATTTTCATGATAATTTTCCATATTATGCTTGTACTGGTAGACTCTCACCCTTCTGTCAGTGCTTCAAACTGTTTCTTATGCATGTGGAGATCAATGTTTGAGAGAGACGTGAAGCCAAACAAAACAGAGAAATAATCGAAGGTAAATATCTACCGGCACTCTCTGAAGTGAGCTGGGAAAACTCTTCTTTTGATTTTGATGCACAACTCCAAAAGCTCCATATGCAGAACCTTGAACATCTTCCCCAAACATATACCTGAAATCAGCAGGAAGGCGCTTTTTTAATTATGGTTGACGTCCTAACACTAGTTTCTACTGCTGTTGACCAAAGTACTTCAGAAAACTTAGATCAATCTGATAATCAATACTTGTCTCCAACAAAGAAAAACTTAACGTACGTGGCTTTGATGTCTACGTGGAGTTCTTCGCTGTCCGAAAAGAAGAACGAACTTCGGCGTATCAGTTTAACGTCAAAACTGGGCAGCACTGAAAGTTTAAGATTTGAGTGAGCCCTGACATCAGAGCAATCATGACTCAGGAAAACTCTGATGCAACTCACCATATTCTTTGATTTCAAACTCTGCAAAGTAGCTGATCTGTGGTATGCTTTGAAACCTTGCCACGATTTTCCAAAGTCCAACACTTGACACAAAGCACACAGGAAGAGCATCAGGATGTGTGGCCTGTTTAAACAATCCTCCCATCTTTGACTGTCCTATTCATTCAATAGATGAATGTGTGCTAGTTAGTAAGAAAGTTAAGATAGAGTGAATAGCTAGCTGTATTTGTTATATTGCTGTCCTGAATTTCTCCGGCTGTCAATAGTGTATCAGTTTACAGGTAGCTCAAGTTAATATGACACAAATCGACAAGCTTCTTCACCATCCTTTACTGTGGCCAGCCATGTTCAGTAAAACTGTAGCAATAAAACTGTGTGTTTAAAAATTACGAGTTAAAACATTAGTATTGTTCATTCTAAATGAATGTAAACTTGTTTTCTTTGCATTATTTGAGGTCTGAAAGCGCTGCATCTTTTTCGTTATTTTCACCATTTCTCATTTTCTGCAAATAAATACAAAATGTTTGCTGGGAATTTCAGAGAAATGTTGTCAGTAGTTTGTAGAATAATAGAACAATGTTTGTTTTACTCCAACATATATCTATAAAGAGTAAAATCAGAGAAACTGATTATTTTAAGTGAACTCTTAATTTTTTCCAGAGCATATTAAAGTGCTATATATTCACCTGACAACTTCAGCAAGTTGAAAATCTCCAGAATGAATTCCTGACCTCAGAGCGACTGGATCCAGTGGTAGAATGACACCTTCAGGGGTCTAAAGGATGGAAATCAAGATTTATTATTATTATTATTATTGAAACTGGTAATGCCTTTAATAAATCCTTAATTTAAAAATTGTCGTTCTCTGATCCAAATTTTGACTTCAGAGGTTAATGTAATTACACATGTGGCTACCAGTTCCAGTTTTTAGTTGAATATTTAGTTTGGGAGCTTTTCTGCTGGGCACGTCTCTTCTGGGAGGTTCATGATGAATCAAATGTTATTTAAAATCTATTTTCTTGATTATTTGTGTTTGTGCTGTACTTATTCGCTTTATTATTTCTTTCTCATCAAAACATGTTCATAGAACTGACCAGTGATGTTGTTTTGCTCCCTAATTAACCGAACATCATAAACACTGTGGGCTTTTTTCCAAACACCTGGACAATTTAAAATCTCCCAAATGCCTCTGGTTCTATCATCTTCAGATGTGATGTTAAACTGAAAGGCTATATCTGTATTAAAAAATATCAGTCAATTTCTTTAAATACAGCAGAGAAGCTTCACATATTGTGAGAAATAACTTCTGCAAATGTTTAGTGAACATGGAATTACTATCTATGTTTTATTTATAGCATAACATAGAACAATGATATTCAATATTAAATAAATTACCACAAACTCAATGGCAACAGAAGCATCTATCTGGGTCATGTTATCCCTCTCCACAGGCTTCATGTCAGGCGTCATCGCAAATATCCTGTAATAAACTGATGATAGCAAGCAAACATATTACACATCCACTTATCATTTTGATTTGATATGTTCTAACTGGGACCTATACATTGGCAAATACCACAAGACTCAAAAATATTTGCCCCCATTATTTCCCTTTGTGTCTTTTCTTTCTATGGCCTTCTTTGAAAGAAGTTTATACACCTTGAAATTCAGCTGGGTGAGGAAAAAGAGTTGAAGAGTGACGTGAAAGGTCACTCAACCTGTCTCACAAATCAATCTGAGTTGCTGAAGTGGAATAAATCAAGACAATCTTCATTTGTAATTTGAACTTCCTGACTGATTTTATGACTGTCACTGATATTAAAGTTGTCTCATTTAAACAACCTAACAGGAAAGGTGTGTTTGAGAAGTGTGGAGCTGTCGGACTCACCTTTGCTGTTGGGTGTGTAGAGCGCTTTGTCCGTCTGGATAAAGATGTAGCCGGCATGCAATGACACAAGGACGACTTTCTCCAGCTTTACATCTGGGAACTGAGCTTGCAGATACACATAGTGCTTTAAGTTGGGTCTGCGAATGAAGTCGTCAGCAGGAATCTGTCAAAAATGTGAAAGAATGCATATTTAAAAGAAATGTTTGTAATGAGTGAGCAATGTTTAAATTGGAGATTTGAAGATGGCTGAAAATGTTTCATTTGCAATTTTTTATGAATTAAATCTGCAAATGTTTGAGGTAAAGCCCAGTTATAACATTACCTCAACTTCCCCGAAGCCTTGAAATCGGTTTGCAGTGTTGAGGTTCACAGAGGCGTGTGCAAGTCTTTTAGATTTGGTTGGCCAGTTCATCACACTGATGCTGACAGCGAAGTTGCTCCCACTGGGGCAATCTTGGCACTCCACAAAAATGTTTTGTGGTCTTCCCAGCCGCAGCAGATTGGGGGCAGACATCACCTTCCTACAGAGCAGAACAGGACAGGAAGAAAAGCTAAACTTAAAAGTTTTGTCTGGCCAGACTGGACCCAAATACAGGTTAGTGACATCAGAGATAAATCATTTACTTTTTCGTTTCACAACATTTGTTTGAGTCTATTAAAGTTTCTGTTTACCCTGCATGTCCAAAAACATTTCCCAGATGTTCAATTTGTGACTTATTGATTTTTTTCTCCGTGATTTACTGACACATTAAACCTGTCCAACAGTCGTGGGACTTTAAAACTCAAAGGTTTTAAATATCTTGTCTTTAGTTCTAGTCCAGTGCGTGAATACTACCTTCGTAACATTGCTCTCTTTTCAGATGTCTTCTTTCACACAATATCAAAGCTTGACTCCCAGGCTTCAAATGCTAATTTACTCTTTCAAAATTAAAATTAACATGCACACCCAAAGCTTTATTTTTAAAAAAAAAATTATTAATGTGATTTAATACATCTTACAAATAATTTCTCCTCAAAACATTACATTTTGCTACCAGCCTGGGAATGGATGTATTTTTTCTTTTTCTATTAATTCACCTTCTTTGACTTGGGATTATCTACAACAGCAACTGGATGAAAATTAAAAGATTCTCTAACACTGGATTGCTGTGGTTCTTGATGTTCTAAAAAACTAGAGGACAGAGGAAAATCAGACTTACATTGGAGATGCTGTTGTCCTAGAAATCACAGAAATAAAAGCCACTGAGGTAAACAACCACCACGACTGTGTCCTCTTCATCCTGCACCCTGATCCCTTATTCACTGTTGGTGCAGCATTGAACTGCAGGTTTCTGTCATGCAGCTGCTTCCCTCTGTGTGGACTTTCACTTCACCTGTCACATGCCTCAATCACAGACTAATCTTTTTTTTCTACCTTAAAATATGTCCTAATCTAAAAACCAACCTGCTAAACCCTTTTCAAACCAGTACATCCAAGGAGTTTACTCTCTTACCTGGATCTGATCAATATATTTTTACTATAAAGTCAGTTTATGTTTAAGTTACTGGCCAAATCCTTGTTGCTTTTATGGGCATTGTAATAGAGCTTTCTACTTATGCTGATGTATGAAGAAATATGGGTAGATTAAGTTCATAAAACTTTGTTCAAATAGCACAAAATTATGAATTTAGCAAGTAAATTCAACCGAGGAAGCAAACAAAGACTGTGTCCAACATATCAAGTAGATATGTTGGACTTAATACACAAATGCTAATGAATTGTCATTGTTGATTGTTTTGTCGCAGCTTTAGAAACAGAAGATTCATCGTCAGACTATCTGTAAGTTCAACTTGCTTACGGCAATCCTTCCAGTTGAATCCCAAACACTGCTGGAAAAAAAGAAAGTAATTTTATCCTCTCTTTACTCGTTGAAACTGCAAAAACATTTGCTTCGTTTTCATTACTTGGGTTGTTAGGAGCTTATGAAATCAACTGCATTGAAGTTTTCTGACAATAGTTTGAAATTAATCTTTTATAGTCAATTTAGTATGGATGATGTGTTTTACAAGAGGCCTGTATAATGGAGCTAATCACATCTGGAATGTGTTTTTGCTTCTGCCTCAGTTAGTAATTTAGTCAAAAAAAAAGATATGACAATGCTAAATAATTAAACTCAATAAAGGACAAGACAGAGTGATATTTCTAACAATACAAGAAAATGAATTTTACAAAACAAGATATTTTTCATGATCTCAAAAGAGTTACCATAAGTGGGAAAATCTTTCTTATCTGGGAAAGTGATTATTTTCAAACCCACAAGTTTGAAAAGAATCAAACTACAGCATGTTTGTTTGAAAAGTCATAATATTACGACTTTTTTCTGGAAATATGGCTTATTTATTTTCTTAGTATGGCCCTAATATTCTGTATTGGTCACACTTTTTACTTCCATTTGTAAATTAATCTGGGTAAATACAAATTCCTGTTAAATCAGAATATAATCATACAAAATATGTTCACATTTTATGCACAAAATTATTAGATAGTGAGATTTTAGTCTGCTCAGTTCAGCCTATATTGAGCTGTTTTAGGGTCTCTGTCACGAAATCCAAAGAAGCTGCTGCTGGGCAAGCCCCCAACTCAGTTAGACAACCGTACATCTTCCACCCTCAATCAGACCCAAAGCAAAAGAAGTGGAGTCTCCTGCACAGCTAACAAGAACGTAGCTGGTGGCTTCTAAATTGTAAGTCAACTACAAAACGCTTGTCTTTTCCAGCAGCCACTTTAGAGAGCATAGAGGGGTAAAACTAGCTAACCAGAGTGTTATAGTGTGATGGATTGAAATTTGGTTATTTCAGAGACTGACTGGTCTGATTTGGCTGAAGCAGTGGCCAGATTCGACCAGCAGGGGGAGTCTAGCGCTTGCGCTAGTTATAGTGAAGAGCACCGGAACTTCCTCGCTGGAGCAGAAGTACCGTGTCCGGCTCTTTTATTAAAATACTCCCCTTCTTCAGGTATGAATATATACATAAATACACACCTGTAGATTGTAAATAAGTTTATTAACTTTCAGAAAGCTGTGAGTTCTTTTCGATGCTTCTAATGTTAAGAAATTCTGTTGTTAGCTCCGAATGTTAACAATTTCCGTTGTTAGCTCCATTGTTAGCGCCGTTGCTAAGATACTGCTGTCTCAACGTTGATATCATTGTGTATGTTTGTAAGCTAAACTTAGATAATAATAATCGCTGGAGCAGAAGTACCGTGTCCGGCTCTTTTATTAAAATACTCCCCTTCTTCAGGGCATTTACAATAGCTCGATTTGATTTTGGGCCAAAATTGTAACATTTATTACAGTTCAATTTGCACTGTGTCAAACAAACTAAAGAGCAGACGAGTAATTCAAGTGTGTGTGTGTGCGTGTGTGTGTGTGTACATATATATATATATATATATATATATATATATATATATATATATATATATATATTACATCTAAACGACCGTTTATGTACTGTGACTTCAGCTCAAAGTACGATTCTACAGTTAGCTTTCCAAATGATTGTGTTTAAAAATAGTAATGAATAATTGACTTACAACAATTTATGCCGCAGCAGGTACGATAAACCACAAATGCAACAATTCAGTCAAATATAAATCTATTGTTAATCTCTTCATGCTAAATAAATAAAAAAATTATTTCAATATTTAGTCACTATTTCGTCTATAATTTGAGTCATGCAGAACTAATCTGATCGTTTCCATAGCAACGATCAGAAGAAAGACGTGCAACAGAACTACAGTGAGTTCGTTGATGAGGTCATCGATGACATCATGTACATCACAATAGATCAAAGACGTTCTGAGGCTTTAAATGCTTGAATCTCAATACGTTGAAACATTCAGGATCCAGACAGCTCTCTGACATTTTGACTTCGTATTTTTCAACAATGTTCAGTATTTCAAATGTACTAGTGCCTTTTATGCTCCCACTTGGCTGGGGTCTAGGGTACATTGTGACAACTGGGTTGAGGAAGGCTTTTGATTACTTAACAGGACCGGAATCAGAATTACTGGACAGAACTGAGACAGCTACCCTGGCTGGGGTAGATGACTAATCCTCAGATGAGTGCTAATCTTCAGATGAGTCCTCAGAGAGAGCTACCCAGGCTGGGGTGGCTGTCTCGTCCTTAGAGAGCGCTACCCCGGCTGGGGTGGCTGTCTCGTCCTCAGAGAGCGCTACCCCGGCTGGGGTGGCTCTCTCGTCCTCAGAGAGCGCCTCCCCGGCTGGGGTGGCTCTCTCGTCCTCAGAGAGCGCTACTCCGGCTGGGGTGGCTCTCTCTGAGGATGAGTGCAAAGTTGTTGGGGACAGTTTTACTAAAGCTCCGAAAGGACTAACCGACCTGGACGGGGACGTTAGCCTTTCGGAGCAGAGGGTGTGGTCAGAAAACCACAATGAGACTGAAGCTCCACAAGGACACAAAGACATGGAGGATATGGAAGAGAACATCTGCAGGTTCTCCAACAGGTCTAAAAACAGCTGGGTGAATGCCGCATTACAAGCGATCCTGAACCTGAGCGTGACAAGGAGATGTCTGGCTCAGGGAAAGGTGTTTATTGAGGCATCATCCACTCCGTCTTGTGCAAACCTTTTACATGCTGCTGTTCAAAACGCAGGTAAACACTTTTCCCCAGAAGAGATCGCCCCGGTACTCAGGGAGCTGAGGGAAAGGAAACTGGGCACGGGAGGTGGCTTTGAAATTTCATATTTAGTGAAATCTGTTTTAGGCTGGCTGGACTCGTTTGGTGGCGGCACGGAGACAGAATTGTACAGTGAAGGCAGTTGTCCCACATGTAATACAGATACTTTAGAGCTGTTAAGTAACGGCCCCATTATTGAACTAAAATCTTCTCGATCAGAAAACAATATAGCAGCTCTTTTTAGCCGGTGGGTGAATTTGGGGATCAAACCGATTTGTTCAGTCTGTGGGTCAAAATTAATTTACAAGCACTGCCTCACTAACAATAACGTCTTAGCTGTTTATCTGCCACAGTCGGCCAGATCTAAACATGTCAAAAAAGTCATTCCCAACCCATCCATAGACATACCTGGAGAACGTGGAGCAGAAACTTACAAACTTATCCTCAGTCATCTACTGTGGTGCTGACCGAGCCCAGCATTACACTTACCTAACTCATGGTCCCCAGACAGTGAAGGCGGTAGATGAGCATGTCTTCACTGCAGACAGTCGCTGGAGTGAAGACATGTTCAGGAGGGGATTCCCTTTCCTGTACGAGAAGGAGAGAAAGAAGAGCAACACCAGGTAAGACAGATCTGATACAAACGGTTTCTCCAGCCCCTCCTTTCCAACGCGATGAAGTTGAGAGGAGCTAGAAATTTCAAATTTAGTTGATGAAAACAAAACTGAGCACTTCAAAGCTGGATAAGTTTAAGTAACTGCACAGAACACGTGTTGAGTTCAGTTACTTAAACATTCATTACGAGATCAAATTTTCTGGTATCAAAGGGTAAAAAAATTAGACAGGTTTCCTGTTTGCAGGTTTCTCTCCGGGCGCTCCGGCTTCCTGCCACAGTGTAAAATCATGACTGTTTGGTTAATTGGCCTTTACATTCTCCTTAGATGTGAATAAAACATTAATTTTGTGAACAAAACGGTTGCACAGTGGCTCAGATAGGAGCACTGTTGCCTTGCAGCAACAAAATCCTGGGTTTGAATCCCCTCTCTCATAACCCACTTTAAATAATTAAATGTATTTCTGACATGTGCTTACAAAAAGTCAGAAATACATTTGGTAATTACATTTCATAAATAAAATATCGAACAGAAATTTGCTGTTTGCAGGTTCCTCTCCGGCTTCTTGCCACAGTTTAAAATCATGACTGTAAACACATTATATATATAATTATGTTACATATCTATTATACAATATAGATATAGAATCTATACTATATATATATAATCTATATTATATATGGAATAGATTATATATCTATATTATATAATAGATATGTTATATAATTATATAGATTATATTACATATCTGTTATATAATATAGATATAGAATCTATACTATATTACATATATGTATATACAGTATATATATCATGACTGTAGACACATTATATATAAATATAATCTATATTATATATAGTATAGATTATATATCTATATTATCTAATAGATATGTAATATAATTATATAGATTACATTATATATAATAATTATATATATATATAATCTGGATTAAACAGAAGCGGAAATAACTGATTCATTTTAACTGCATTTTTTGTTTTTAATATTCTATAGTGTTGGGTTTAAATAGCGTTTCACTGGTGATATTTTCCTGTAACATCTACCGAGTAATATTTTTATATTTCCTGTCAATATAACATCTTTTAATACAAAAACACGCTGGACCACAGATGGACCGGCGGTGGATCGCCTTGGTGCCCCGACCACCGGGGATATTTTCTGGGTTAATCCACTTCATTATTGAAGTGGATTAACTTCAAAATCCGAAATGCAAAAAATAAATAAATAAATAAATAAAAAATTACACACTTGGCACATTTAGGTTTATTGTGGTCCTTTAAATTCAATTTTATTTTATTTTTTTTCCTGCTAAAGAGATATTAACTCTTTGAATTGGTCTAATAGAGAATTTGTGAAGGGAGCTAAAGATTAGGGTGATGTGATAGAGGCCTTTCAACATCACCTCATCACAAAAGATAAATAATAATAATAATAATAATAATAATAATAATAATAATAATAATAATAATAATAATAATAAAAACTCAGAGGTAATACGCAAAAAGCTGGACAGCAATATCAAAATTGGTTGATGGCTGTAATGTCATTAAATACTGATTAGGGTGTTAATAATAATCAACATACCACTTTAAAAACATTAACAAAAAAGTTAAATATATATTTTTTCATTCATATTCTTTGTGTAGTTCTGTGCCTTTTGTTGTGTCTGTCTTTGATGTTCTCTTGAAGAGGATGGTGTTGGGGTAAGAGGCGATCTTTCTGCCTCTCCACTCAGACTCAACCATTTCAGCACCTGTTGGTAAAACATAACGACAATGAAAAAGGTAATAAAATCAAAGTTCAAATCTTTTACTTAGTACAACAGCTAAAATCTAAAGTTACTTGTTGTGGCACTGGCTTATGTAAGAATAATTGATATCAGTTCAAACTGAAGCGATTCATGTTTTATAGGGATGCCACATTTGAAAAATATTTACAAAGTTTAGAGCAGATGATGTTCATCTATGGTCAGTTTTCTTTATGTCTTCTGTGTTTGTATGACTTTTTTTTTTTAACCGTTTTTCGTCACACTGACTGTTGCAAATGTAGAGCTCCCTACCAGGTCTGCAATATTTGAAAAAGTCTGTGTGATGTGCTCCCTTGTTAGTCTGGCCACCCCATCACCTTCCAAGATCTGACATGATGTGAAGCAAAAGTTTATCATCAAGAAAATATTCGATTCTGAGTAACTGGGTTAATATTTCAGTCAGAAATTTACACTAATTGAATCATTAATCCAGCAAGTACATCTCAACAACAGCAATATGATCATACGTTTTTCAAGTTCTGCATAATTCAACTCTAAAAGTTACTCATGTTGCATAATATTATTACACAAAGTAAACGGTTTCTTCCTGTTAATTTAGATAAATATGGCATAAAGGTTATCCAAACGTAAATTCAATAATTCAAATGAACAGAAAATGATGCCTGAACCATGTCACATTGTGTGGAATAAAATTTATCTGAGTTTAACTTATGGAGTTGAATCACTAAATAAGTCTGCATCTCTTACTCTCATATTTTATTTCATTTAGGATTGTGGAGTGTAAAACCGTACCGTAAAGCCTGTTGTGGAAAAAAACTATTTTACCAAGCATTGTCAGGTGAAATCACTCAATCAGGTTTATTCATATATTGTGCACAATACAGAGAGCTTGTAGGACAATCAATAATGAAGCAGGTTTGGGTGAAAAGCGCTGCCAGGCAGAGACAACACATGAGTTTTATACCAAGGATAAGGAATTCAAAACAAGAGACAGTCTGGTTCTGATGCAGAACAACTTCTAACCCAAATAGTTCTTTTGGTGAGAATTCACAAGCATTTAATATAATATGATCAACAGATGTTAACTTGTAGTAATTTTCCACCACAAGCCTTACATATCTCTTTTACCTTGATTTTCTGCAGAGAGTCTGGAAAGCTTTTCTTACGACCGTCTTGAAAAACTCCAGCACGTAGGCCGTTCCATCCACTGCTTCCCCAAAGTTATATCTAAAACAACAGGTACAATATTACGGACAAAGTTGGATAGAATAAACTGACCTAACTGCAAACCCATGTTGCCAACAGACAATGAAACGAGGCTTGGATACTACAAAAGCTGGAATCTAAATTTTGTAATTTTTCTTGAGCTTTAGTTGACTTGATAAATCCTGTTGTCTGTAATCCATCACAAGGTGCAGCTATCAAGTGTGTGACCCATGACACTGGAGTGGATGCCATCTTCTTCCAAAAACCTAAACAGAGACAGACACACCCTTACAATAATCCACTCCAGTTGAATCTTTGCTATTACAAACATTCATGTGAAAGTCATCATCACTTACAGGTTCAGACTGGGATGAAATTCAGTCTTGGTTCCTGCTCCACTCTCCTGTTTTCCGTCCTCCTTCCACTTCTCCCTCTCCTTTCCCTCCACGTCCTTCTATTCCTCCTCCTGACCCTCCTGACATCATCCTGTCCCTCTTGAAACTCCACAGCCACAGCTGACACTGTACTTCTCTGCTACTCATCAGCAACAATGCTGAACGTTGTAGCACTTTTGCAAATTCATAGCATTTTAACACAAATGAAATTAATTAAGAACAGTGCTGAACATGTGGAAAGTGGTTTATTGATTTTATTAAAATTTATCCAGCTGGTTAAAAATATGTATGTTAAAAAAAAGAGGAGAACCACTGGATGTATTGTCTGTATACTCATACATGTTTCACTTTGAACATACTTTCTCTGAAAATATTTTTCTTTGCAACACAAAAATATAGGCCTTTTTTTCCTGGTCAGCCAGTATGGTCTGATTTTAGTTAATCAAGCAGATAATTTACGCACATATGGTGTAACATGGTTGATAGATGCCTTTAATGTTCTGTGTGTCCAAAAACAAACGCTATTTGCCAAGTCTGAGATGGGATGGAAGAGCCAAGTAGGCAGGGTTTGAACTACTAGTACCGTATTTTCCGCACTATAAGGCACACCTAAAAGCCTTCAATTTTCTCAAAAGCCGACAGTGTGCCTTATAATCCGGTGCGCCTTATACATGGACCAATATTGAGCCACAACAGGTCTCGCAACTACGTAAGGAGCCGCCGACTTCATTTTCCCCCATAGAAGAAGAAGCGCGTGGTGAATACTGGGCTCATTATGAGAATTTGAGGTATATATATTAGGATTCAATAGATGGCAGTAGTGCAACAATAATGGATGCAA